>JMSH01000033.1:110661-211611 GCA_000712465.1 Huntiella moniliformis
CCCCCACCATCGTCATTCTCCACAAAACGCCGCGTTACGTTAACACTCCCCGATCGTCTGTCAAAGATCATCAACCAACTTAACCGAAGATACTCCGGCAAAGTCACACACCATCTCCTCTTTTTTTACCGTGCACACTTGAAGGCACCCTCGTCTTCGACATCTATAAAACCCATTTCATTTCCCCCCAAAAAACTTCCCCCCAGATTAGCCCATCATGAACGGCGAGGATCCCGCGGAGCGCCCCGACCACATCTCCAACATCATCAACGGCCTGGAACGGTACAACCCCGAGGCTATTGGCACTCTTGAGGGTTACCTTGGTGAGCAGTGCGAGCAGAAGTATGCCGACTGCAATGCTAACCGCACCCTGTTGAAGCTGTGAGTATATACCCAGTTTACGTCTTCATCCAATCTTGTCCTGTCGATATGATGAGTCTTATTGTCAACGTTTCCTATTACCTGATCATGCGCCTTGGCCGTCACGCCGTGGCGCATTTGAAGTAACTTTGTGTGATATCTGAACTCGACACCATCTCCCACGACTCGTTCACCACTCCAAGCGAACCCCGCTAACCGCAACCGTTACCCCCGGCAGTTACCAGCTCAACCCCGACCGCGTCAAGGATGAGGTCATCACCAACATCCTCGTCAAGGCCATGACCCAGTTCCCCTCCGCCCAATTCGCTCTTGCCGTGCACCTGATCAACCCTGTGTCTGCTGCTGCCGGCGAACTCCACGAGGCCCTCGTCAAGCTCCGCGACCTGAACAACCAGCTCGAAGCTGCCCAATACACCCAGTTCTGGGCCACCCTTGAGGGTGACGATCTCTGCGCCGACCTGATTGCCGACATTTCTGGCTTCGAGTCGTTGATTCGTGAGCGCGTCTGTACGCTTGTTTCCCAGGCTTTCCGTGAGGTTGACCTCGCTCAGATGGAGGCGTGGCTGGGTCTGGATGCCGAGAAGGCTAAGGCTTTCGTTACTGAGTTTGGCTTTGCTGTTGAGGGTACCACCGTGAAGGTTCCTACCAACGCGGAGAACGAGGCTAAGAAGGCGGATATCCGGGAGGATGTCAACGTTGACATGTTCAACAAGGTCCTGCAGCGCTCGTGGAAGGAGTCTCTTTTGGCGTAAGTTTGTTATATGAGATTAGAGGGGTGTTTCTTTTGCTTTCTTTCTTTCTGGGTTAACAAACATGATGGGGGCTTGTTTTCTGGTTTTCAAAAGTAATGAACAGGCTAAATGTAACATATACAAAAAAGAGAATTAAAAAACAATTACAAAATCAAACATGATCACAAAATGTCATTACTAAAAAGTAACCTAAGTAAACCCAACCCATTTTCAAATCCAAACACCTAAAAAGACAATCTTCATTTTTCTTCCAACTGTTCCCACTGAACACCTACCCATTCCTCAACGTACCCAACCGTGCCTTCTTCAACTCCAAAAGCCTGGCAATCCATTCCACAAACGCCCACAATGACGGTACCCCAATCCATCCCGTCAAGGCTCATCTCATCCTTTTCAACCTCCGCGATAGCCCCTGGAGTAACCTGAACCTCGAACCTTCTCACAGCACCACAACTACATCTCGGCATCCCCTTGGCCTTAACACCACGATCCTCATCACCCGCAAGCATCATGCCCACGGTGTCAGAGTCGCAATATAAGAGGGGTTCACCCATGAATTCGTACCGGATGACTTGGTCCGGGTTCTGAGCGAGCCGGTCAGCGAACTTTTGGAAGGTGGCATCCATTGCTGACTCAAAGTTGCTGGATTCCATATTAGAGGCGGCCTTAGAGCTCTTAGAGGGGGTTTCATCCTCTGTCTCCATAGGCTCAATGACAGCGTTGGCAGGGAGAGGAGCGTCCTCTTCAGGGTCTAAAAGCTCATTTTCCGCCTCAATGTACAACAGACTATACGGCTTGGGGAAACCGCTGGTAGGCCACTCCTCCACTGGAACATCCACCTTCTTAGGGACTGACGGTTCCGGCAAGTTAATAGCCAACTTCTCCGCAAAAGTAGCAGGCAACGTCTTCACCTCCTCCTCAACCTTACTCTCCCCCTTCTTCGCAAACGGATTCACTGGCGCGGCGCCTCCCGGCTTAGCGAACGGGTTCGCCCCAAAGGGATTCGCACCCGCCGCCGTCCCCAACCCCTTCCCGCCAAACAAACTCTCACCAAGACCCGTCTGCGTAACAACCTGACTAACAAGTTCCTTCTTCTCCTTCTTCTTCTCTTCCTCTCTTCCCTCCGCCTTCTCAATCGTCACCTTCGGCGCCCCCTTTTCAACCCGGACAGATCTCAATACTCTGAAACTACCCTCTTTACGCCGACATTTCTTATCTTTGCAGACAAAGAGGAACAGTCTTCTGTCGTGGCCCGGGAAACGATCAGGAAGAGCAGCGTCAAGCTGGAGGAGAAGAACCATCAAGGCGTTGCAAGACTTGCAACGAGCCAGAGACGCCGAGGGAGGGGTAGTTGGGTCAATCCAGTTCTGCATATGTTAGATTCTCTTCAAGCAAACATAATATATAAAAACTTACCGGAGTACCACCCAAATGGGTAATAGTGTCATCGCCAACTTCTTCAGTGGCAAACCCGAGCACCACATTGGTCGAAGTCAGACCATCGTCCGATCCAGAGTCACTTTCGTAGCCACCCATCTTTTCAAATTGCTAAATACTGTTATAAAAGAACTACAATCTCAAAAATCGTCACCAAAATCTCAACCCACTTCACTCATATGAGGTTCAATGTGGGGTATTACACATGCCCTGTCATGCAACCTCTTTTAGGCCCCCGTCCACCTAAATTTCAGCGCCTATTCAAAGATTTTTCCCTAGTCGCGGGGCTTATCTTATCTTGGCGTAGCACATGGGTTTAATTCACCACAATTATGACCTTTATATCACCTGTACTACCGCCTTCGAGGAACGTCATAAACAATTGTTGTATGTGATATCTATAAATTAGTCGTTAGAGGCATCGTAGAACCCTCCTATTTGATATAACCCATCCATGTGTCGTGTCATTTTAGTCTACAGATAAGATGGAAGGAACCCCCAGAAACCCAAAATGAAACAGTAAAGAAAACCAAAACACCAGATGTACTCGTCTTCTACGGCACTGATATTTATGTACACACCCATCCGTCTATATTCCACAGCTTACTGCTCCGGGCCGTCCATGCCGGGACCGGGGCCACCTGCTCTGCCCATCTGTCTAGCCTTGAGCATCTCGTCGCAAAGAAGCAGATTAGAGGCAATGCCGGAAGAGGAAGCAATGCTGTTACGGAGGACACGGAAAGAGTCAAAGACACCCTCCAGAGTAGGATCCATAGGGTCACCAGTGGCAAGATCCAGACCAACCACGTTACCCTCGATAGTCTCGTCGTGCAATTGCGCGACTACATTACTAAAGTTAGTACATTTTCAATCACAATCCACACAATAAAACTTACGAGAATCTTGGATATCATGGCCAGCGTTGGCAGCCAGAGTCTTGGGAATGATAAGAAGAGCATCAGCGAAAGCGGCAACACCCCACTTAGCACGACCCTTGACCTTCTTGGCGAAAGCGTCGCTCTTGAGGTGAGCAGCGCAAGAAACCTGGAAAGCACCAGCACCAGGAACGACAGCACCATCAACAATGACGTTGTATACACTGCGGAGACCGTCACGGACAGCATCGGTAATCTGAGTAATGGTGTGGGCGTTGGGACCCTTGATCATCAGGGTCACTGACTTGGGGTCCTTGACCTCCTCAACGAAGGTGAACTTCTCCTCGCCCAGAGTCTGCTCGTAAACGAGACCGGCCCAACCCAGAACCTCGGGCGACAGATCGTCGACACTGTTCTGAGCGGTACCACCACAGACAAGCTGTAATCTCTCCATATTTCTCCGCTTAGCACGGCGAAGAGCCAGAATACCGTTCTTGGCAAGAACATCGAGAGACAGAGGGTCAATACCCTTCTGGTTGATGACGACGAAGCTCTTCTTGGGGTCGTTACCGCACACCTCCTTCTTCAGGTCGACAATAGCCTTAAGCTTGGAATCGACAAAGCGACGCTCAGACTCGACGAGCTTGTCGCGCTGCTCGGCACTGGAGTAGAAGAAGCCAGAGTTAATCTCAGTCTTCTCGTACTCGAGGGAAACGTTCAGGGTGAGGATGTAGGCGTTCTCAAGTCGCTTAGGCATGTCGGGGTGGCGAGCACCGTGATCAAGAGCAAGACCGCGGATAAGCTTGGTGTCGGCAGCTGTCCGGTGCTGCATCTTCATAATCTCAATCATGTGAAGGTCGGGCTTGGCAGGAGCTTCGTAGATGGAGAGGACGGCGTCGACAATGTCAGTAGTGAGGGAGGCGGCGAGGGTGGAGTTGAGCTTGGTGGCGAGGGAAGTACGAGCGACGTTGAGAAGAAGCTCACGGGAAGGCTCACGGGCAAGCTTAAAGTCGTCAAGGAACTATGAGATAAGTCACATGTCAGCCATCACAGAGCCAACTAATACGCGAATACGCGACTATAGCTTACCTTAAGAGCCTCAGTCTTGGCAATCTCGAAACCATCAGTGATGATACGGGGGTGGAGACCCTCCGAGATGTAACGCTCGGCCTGCTTGAGAAGCTCACCGACGAGAAGGACAACCGAGGTGGTACCGTCACCGCAGATATCATCCTGGGCGGTGGCAGCACGGGCAATCATAACGGCGGTAGGGTTCTTGATTTGCATCTCGCGGAGAAGGACGTTACCGTCCTTGGTAAGCTTGATCTATTTGGCGGTTCATTATTAGTTGTTTATTTCGGTCGGCATCGAGATAGTGGTGTGGCATTGTTGGCGATTGTCGTTGATGAGGGGCAACGATGGAGGGGTAATAATAAAGTGTCGAGGGGTAACAAGGGAGAATGTCTGTGTTGCAACGCGGGGTATAAATCGTACCTGACCAGCACCATCAACAAGCCTAAAGATAGTTAGTACATGAACATCAAACAAGTCCTCAATACGACGCGACTAAGGCGTGTCTGCCAACACACTTACATCTTGATGGTACCCATGGGGCCCAGGTTGGACTTCAGGACACCCTGAAGACCCTCACCGGCATTGATGTTGACCTGAAGGGCCTCACCCCTTCTCTATCATGACATTAGCAACCCGTCACATGATTCGGACCAATATTCGGTCGTCCCAAAGCATCAATCTTGGATCTCTAGCCAATGCATAAGATCAGTCGGTGCCGGGACAACCGGGGACCCCACGTACCCGGGACTCAGCCTTGGGGTTAAGGAGCTGTGCGGCGGACATATTATCGAGTGTATATTAAAATAAAGACTTAACGAAGGTACCAATCTACGGTAAATGGGAAACTAAACAACGACGATAGCTGCGACTAGGAAACGAGTGCACGGCTGAGAAATGTGGTGATAGTTTAGACAAGTGGTGGCCGTGTCCAATTGGAATCTTGCAGCCACTAACGGGCTAGCTCGACCCTCTGAATATCCAGCTTCCAGGCGGTTCACCATACTACATAGGGGCTAATCGGTGCCTATAATCTTTCTTTATCCAGCCAATGTTTAGGCCAATTCGTGCCCCTTCTTCCCCTATACCTCCTTAGCTAATTCTGTCAACGTGGGGCAGCACAGTCATGGGCACTGTATAGACACTGTTCCCTGGCTTTTTTTTGCCCTCATGTTTTGCCACTTCCAGAAGGCGGTGAACATCGAAGATGGCTTCCAGGAAGGAAATAGTAGCGAATGGAACAAAGCTTCAAGCTCAGTCTAGGAATCTGCCTGTTCGGGAGGTGACACTAGCTTGTGGAACTCGAGATCGACGTCAAGTCTTGGGGGACATATCTTGACATTGGAAGACAATGAAGGGAGATGAGTTTGTTTTTTTCGGTTAGTCAGGTTACTAATCACGATTCAAACTTGCTCTGTTTTAGTTGCTGAGTTCCAGCACATGTCAAGTCAGCTCTCGTGATAGTGATCCTGCCGAGCCAGGCTAGACCCTTGCATCACAAGCTGACGCCAGAAATGTCGCGGGACCGTAAGAACGTGGTGGTGCCTGACAAGTGATTTGAAATTGGTAAGAATTTGCGTCTGAGCCGAGTAGTCGGGACCCAGAAAATCCCCGGCATAAACAACGCAACGGTACTTTTTGTCTTGCGGCGGAGATTTTCAGCAGCCGCCGTATTGACTGGAGTTGACACATTGAGAGGGGTTAACAACAAACTCTAGTTATTGGGTAATAAACATTTTGGGTGGCAACCCTTAGATTCGAATGGCTCTCGTTTACTTAGTTCTCGGGTTACAATTTATGTGGACATACAAACAGCGCCACGACCCCAGTCGTAGGATGCACCTGACATGTGTGCGTAATCCCGTTCCGGTTTGGGCGGTAAAATGAGTTCCTCCACAACGAGTACATAATAACATGCTACATACTTTACTATAGAGTGTGATCGTGCTTCCTCTATATGTGGTATTGTCATCTTACTCGGTGGATTTGTCGCCGAAAAGCAGTCTGCAAGGACAATATCTGGAACAACGGCTCATTGTGACTACATTTCAAAATTGGCAACCGTTTCGAGATCTCGTTTAAAACCGGAAATCTTCATGCCAAGCTGCCGGAGGAATCTCGACGTACAGAGCTGGTAGTAAAATACAATACAGGTAAACCTAGATGACTCCCAGCGGGGATCGTACGTGTTAGTCTTCCGGGCGGCCCAGCCCATGGCAAGCGTGCTCCATTTTGGCACTGGTACGATACTGTTACAGTAGAGGATCTAGATGGATTTATCTCCACTCGCAACCGGGGGCAGCGGGATTATTACCCATGACTGTCACAACGACGTGCTGTTACAGTTGGGCGTCACATCGCATAGCGTTAGCCTCGTGCTTGTGAACCTAGACAGTAGACTTAGAGTATATCCCCAACAAAAGCAAACACCTGCTGAGACAAATGATGGACAAAATACACGCAGTTCTCTTGAGCCCGGAGTTACCCTTCGATGAATGCTTACCAGGCCATACCAGGCATCGCCTAAGCTTTTAGATTTGACATCAAAGATGAACATGTTGCCGACGCCTTACCGGATCTAGATAGCCTCAGCCACAAAGACGTCAAAAACAGGGACTGGCATTCGACGATTACATTAGCAAAAGACAATGCTTGATAAGCTCCTTTCGATGACATCAACCGTGCTACTCACGGCCTTGTTCTCGAAAGGGTGCCTTGTACACGGCCCTGGCCTTCAGCTCCATCCCGGGTAGACATGGTAGCGAGCTGACAGAATGCGGGGCTTCAGTTACTTCTGTGCACATGTTCCAAGTATGTAGAGGTTGGTTGAGGTGGCACCATAAGCACGCAAATACCGCCGGGGACCTCATCCGCCAGCCATCTAAAATAGCCGTGGTAGTATCAGTCAACCAGGGCCGAATATTTGTGAACAAGTTTTGAAAGATTGCACGATTGTGTATTCTTTTCACCGCCGGGCCTCGTCTTTTTGATTCGCTCTTTGTGAAAATGTAACCAACAATCCAAACTGAATGACATAGTGACCTAGACCTCTCCGCAGTCAACATTAACCCTTCGAGGGCAAACAACCAACAGTTAATTTATGAAAGCTTCTTTGTGGCAGACAAATTCAGTAACATGGGACTTCCGAAATAGGAAGAATACTGTCTGCAAAGTGGGTCACTTTCACATACTCCGGTCACCACAACCAAAAGGGAAACCTTAATGGACCAGTCTATTTTTCTATAACTTGACGTGAATTTCTTCTCTCAACTTCGAATTGGGTTTCTTTTCTTCATCAATTTTTCACATCCATCTTCATTCATCATCTTCCAATCCAGTTTTTCGCCTTTCGATTCTGTTCATTCATCTTTGGAATCCTCTCTTTCGTTCACTGCATCTCGTCACACACGACCAACTTACAACTCGCATAGATTAGTGGTAGTACCAGATCTCTCAAAATGGGTCTCTTTAATAAGAAGCTCGCCATCGACAACCAGGCTCGCTCAGCGCTGAGTCTCACGGCTAAACAATCGCTCGTCCCGAACATCCTCGTCACCGTTCTCTTTTTCTTGTGGGGTTTCGCTTATGGTCTTCTTGATGGTAAGTTCTCACATTTCGATCCAACGTAACCCCCCATCTGAGTCAAACTGTTACTCCTACTGTTCGATTCATCCGCGATTCACACCCAATCGGCTACGTAGCAACTGGTACCCTATTTTTCCAGTCAAGTGGCGGATGGTTACATTGAAGCAACCCCTCACTCGCAATACGATTCCTAACCATTGTAATAGTGCTCAACGCCCACTTCCAGACCATTCTCAACGTCAGTGCTGCGCAGGCCTCAGGACTTTCGAGTGCCTATTTTGGGGCTTATTTTATCTGTCCTCCGACTATTTCTAGTTGGATCTTACATAGATATGGCTTCCGTGTAACGTTTATCTCAGGTATGTTGAATCTTGGTACATGTGCGAGTCATTCTTATGGTCAGTTGCTGATTTTGTGGCGCGCTGCCGACTAAAGGTTTGGCAATGTTTGCCGTTGGTTGCTTGCTATTTTGGCCTTCGGGGATGAAGGCTTCTTTTGGTGGATTCTGTGGCAGTATGTTTGTAGTTGGTACTGGTTTGGCTACACTTGAGACGGCTGCTGATCCGTAAGTTGATGTTTGGTCCCATTCATCATAGCTTGAAACTAATCTGCAAACGTGTAGATTCCTCGCCATCTGTGGTCCCTCTCGCTACTCTGAAATCCGTCTGAACCTAGCTCAAGCCATCCAGGGTGTCGGTTCTGCTGGTGAGCTAATGATGTTATCAATACTAGTGATATAAATACTAACTAAACCTCTTTAGCCGCCCCCCTTCTTGCCTCGCGTGTCTTCTTTGCTCACACTGCTGATACTACTGATGGACTCAAGAACGTCCAATGGGTGTACCTTGGTGTAGCCGGGTTTGTCATTCTTTTGATGGTTCTATTTGCATTTGCTCCCATGCCTGAGATTACTGATGCCGATATGCTAGCGCAAGAGCTATGCATCAGTGAGACTGACCCAGGTCCGTTCCGGAAACAGTATAACTTATTCCTCGCTGTCTGGGCTCAATTCTGCTACGTCGGTTCCCAAGTAGCTGTTGCCGTAAGTTCATTATTTGTCTAATATGTACTTAACAAAAGACTGACTCAATTTACAGAACTACTTTATCAACTTTGCCAAGGAAGCTGGACACAGTGAACAAGCCTCTTGTAAGTCGTATTTTGTACCCTAACCCTTTCATTGCCACTAACATGAGGATATTGTGATGTAGCCAACCTATTTGCTGTTGCCCAAGGACTCTATGCTCTGAACCGGTTCATTGCGGCGTTCGCCATGATGATTCCTGCTATCAAGCCCCGGTTTGTTCTCGCTGGTTATCTTGGTAGCTGCATCGTGTTCGCTATCGCGGCTGCGACTACGAAGGGCAATGTCTCGATCGGAATGCTCTGCATGGTTCTTAGCTCCGAGTCGGCCTGCTTTGCAACAATCTTCACTCTGGGTCTTCGCGGACTTGGTCGCCACACTAAGATGGGCGGTGCACTGTTGGTGTCTGCTATTTCCGGCGGAATGGTGTTCCCCGCCATGACAGGTGCGGTAGTTGACAGACGTGGAGCCCACACTGCAATGCTTATCCCTATGATGGGTTTTAGCATGGCGTTTGTGTAAGTTACATGGATTTGAGAGACGGGAGTTTAGCGCCTGGAATGGAGAGTACTGTTGTGTCACATAGATGTACGACGGGGCGGCTCTCTATGCGCTTGTACACTGATCTCTTTGATGAACACAAGCTGACTGATTCTTTTTAGGTATCCCGTCTACGTCAATGTATTCAAGCGCAAGACGATGGACATTCATCGTGGTACAACTGTTGGTCTATCGCAGAGTAGCACTATTGCGGTTGACGATAGCGCCATGATACAGGATAAAAAGAAGGACGATGTTGAGACAGGGGCGGTGGATACACAGAAGTAAACGGCTCTCACGGCAAAAGCCAAGACAGAATTTGCTGGAGAGGCCACCAAGTGAGGTGAGCTGGATAAAAACGAAAGTTTAACGACATGAAGGGAACCTTGTCGGTTGATTTTGTGCCTTTGAGAGATGGTCTGGGCAACGGCACGGCGTCGGGGGTTTGATTGAAGTGGGAGTTTGTAAAGACAGAGCAGAGGAATAGGGCGAAAGAATGAATAACTGATAGATAGATAGGAGAAACAAAACAAGAGTGTATTAGATTATCAAGTTGATTTTTTACCACCTGACTTACATACACCATTGAGGCACTGCTTTGTGATCTTCATAAAAACTACAGCCTCACTTCTATCAATCATCAAAAATAGACACATTTCCAAGATCCAGCCCATGCCCCGCACACCGGCAAACTCTCATAGCCTCTCTACCGCACCCGTATAATCGCACATCCTCGTAAGAAATGCGACCTGTGGCGATTTACCCCGGTAAAAAAGAGTAAACACACTACTACTTTAGGCGCTGACATGTGGGGCACAAAGTTGCCCAATTGGCAAGAGACAATGCAAAACTAAAAAGAGTAGCGCCACAAAAAAGGTACCGTGAGCAAAGCTTAATGTGGCGTCGCGCGCTACAGGACAGGTGCATTGTGTAGAAGCCATCGTGTGCATCGGGATGCGACAGTGACAAAGAAAACGAAGTATCGCGAAGTCTCTCAGATATCCAACTAAAAAAACGTCATCATCAAAAACCGTTTAGAGTGTTCCCATCATACCCAAGGATCCAACAAACAAAGTCACCCACAAAAACTCGCGATAATACGTTCGAAACATATCCCAAATCACCATAGCAACGCGCACAACCTCAAGCTACGCAATTGTCAAATCGCAACTAATGTCAACAGGTCACCATAGTGATAGATCGACCAACTAACTCACTCCTCCAGCCAAGAAACCAGAGAGGGGCGCACGGCACAGAGCTGGTCGACCCTTCAGGTCTCTTCGGCCGCTTCGCTTTAGGCTTTTCCCATGCCATCTTTAGTTGGTTTATAGCCGACCAGGGCTACGCATCATGTTGGCCGGGGACATATTGAAATCTGGGATTTGTTGTTGTGGGTGGTGACGGTATGCAGGTAATTGGAAGGTAATTACTAGGTCAGTTTGGGTAGGCACGTTTTGGATACATATGGTTGGCAGTGCACACTTTTGGTAGTAATTTAATTTGTGTTTTAATTTTTTTTTCTCACTTTTGGACTGTTGTTTGTTTGGCTTTGTGATTTTTCTTTTCTTCCATACCTCGTCACTTTCCATTCCAAAGACATCATCATTGTCTTCTGTTGTTTTTCTGGAAGTTGATAGGCATTGTCATTTCTGTGCGGTTCCTGTTTATACGTATCCGCATTCCTGCATCTGTTCCCTCCCGTTTTTTGTTCGCTCGCTTCTTTTCTTGCCCTGAAGAACTCTCGCCGGTTGATTAACCTTTACCATCGCGACATTCCAGCCGGATAGATAGCTTAGCCTTTTGACGACATCACCGTCCATCACGACATATTCACGACCTTGCTGAAACGAATACTTGTTCCCTTGTTCTTTTCCCAGCCTCGCCTACGACGTGACGATATCCACGCTTCACATTGTCTTAAAAATCTCCTTCCAAGTAACGCGCCCTTCCCATCTCGTCTTCGTCATCGCAACCAAAAAAACGACAGCCAGACAAGTCTTACCCCTGGCCCGTACAATCCTCCTATTACCGACCCACCCCTGGCTCCAAGTTCAACTTGACATTGACAATTGGACTCTTCAAAATCCACCTTACGAACAAAAAAAAGAAGGAAAAAAACGCCGTCAACAGCCACGAAACAGTGAATCCAGCGCTTCCTTGTGTCCCCTACCGTCTCGGACGCCTCAGAACCGGCGTGAACTCACGACTCCACAGACCTTCACCAACCCGCGCACACTCTCTAAGCGCTGTCTTTCCTGTGGTGTCCCCATCGCAAAGTAAACGAGGACTAAAGAAAGTACTGAAACAACGAAAAAACAAAACGACGATTGAACTGATTTCCTTGAATCGGTTCTTTTTCTTCACTTTATTTCCTTTTTGGTGTTGAGACTTGTCTGTTTGAAGATTGCGGATAAATCGATTCGCAATGGCTCTACCAGGCTTTCTTTACAGTAAGTTGGATATGCGCCATTCATAGTCTACGCCAAATCACTAACAAACATAGGATTCCGGCCCTTCATCGGCATTCACCATGCTCTCATGGTGTTAATTGCAGTAGCAATCATCCTTCTTTGTAAGTCTAATTCCGCACTACTCAATCCACAATCCCACTAACCCGCTCAATAGCCCTTTTACTAGCCGGATGTTCTTCATCTTCACCACTGATTCCCGGCATCTTCCTCATGTCACTATACTACAAAGACTACGAAGCGGTCCCTAACACGGCCCAAGTCGATTATAACGTACACACTGCGATTGCCAACATTGCCGGAAACGCCCATCTTCAAGCTCGCGTTGGCTTCTTCGGAATTTGCATTAACCCCGATGGTGGATCATGGCTTTGCAGTAACAATGCGACGTCTCTCGCCAAGGAGATCTCCATAGATCAAGATCCTCTAAACCTGGTGTGGCTCGCCGCCCAGTTCAAGAACTACATTGTCTTCCCCTACCTAATGTAAGTTTCCCCAATACCCGATATTCCCAAACTACCGGCCCATCAAAAGCTAACCCACCAAAAAGCATCATCGCCATCATCTTCGCCTTCATCTGCTTCCTTCTCCTCCTGACCTTCCCCGGCTGGCACGAGGAGATTGACGAGAACGGTTCCGAGCGTGCCGTCCACGTATTCCCCTCGCGTCCCGTCTCCCAAATGGCTCTAACAATCATTTTCGTCTCTTCGGTATTCGTCCTCGTTTCCGTCCTCTGGCAACACACCGCGTCAGTCGCCGCCTCAATCATAGCCCAATCCTTCGCCAACGGATCCGTCAAGGCCGGAGTCGGCGCCAGTGCCATGGTTATGGGTTGGTTTGCATTTGCCTTGTTGATTATTGTGACGATTGGGTTGTTGGTGAACATCTTGAGTATTCGGATTTTGACTGAGATGCGCCACTAACTTGTTGGTGATCTAAGTGGATCGTAGAATCCCACCATCTTCTTTCTCTCTATCCTAACTTCCTATCTCATGAATCCCCACATTTGGGCCGGCGTTCACATTTTTTTTGCTATTTCGGGAGGCATTCGGGTCTCATTATTGTACTTGTTATTTTTGGCTTGGGTGTTTTTCTATTATTTCTGTACTTTCACTCTTTTTCCCTATCGATATCTCTACATGTCTTCATTACACAATGGTTTTGTTCTTTACATATACATACATGACGGGGACTATGATTGGGTTGCCATGACGGAGGCATACTTGGTTGTTTTTTATGGGTGATGGTAAATAGTTTGGGGTTTGTAAACACTGGTTTACTCATTGTAATGACAAATAAAATGGAACGTATTGAAACATTTGTATTGACTTTATGTTGACGACAAAATGGAAACACAAAAACATTATATAAACCCAAACGCCGGCCCATCCATATCATGATAACTTGGGCAATGCAACACTAATTAAACCCGTCCTAAACAGAGGCAGCCACCGGAGTCTCTTCAACTCCAGGAAACTTCTTGTATGGTACCTTCTGTTCACCCTTCCCAAAAGGCTCTGTGGGCCGTTTTAACGGATGCGCCTCGGTGTTCAGCACCCATTCATCCAACGACACGACATCAGGACCAGCAAACAACATGTAAAAATACTTGAGAGTCTCGGCAAGCCAGAAACTCTCCATACCGTCAAGCTGGGTCGGCTTGGCATCAAGAATGTTTTCCAACGCCGAGTGACCAGACTCTGTCTTGACAGCGCGGATGACAGCCTTCCACATCTTCCATCCCTTTTCCATCCAGGTAGGATCGCCAGTGATGCGGTACATGTACCAAACTGACTCGATGGCCTCAGGGCTACACCACGTTAGTTACTGTTCAATTGACCAAGTAGATACAATGCAAACTTACCGAAGAATGTACCTCTTCCCAGCCATAGCCGTCCAACCCGGCGGGAAGGGTTCAATGAGAAGACGACTTTCAACATACTCTAGATGCGACAATGGCCTCATACCGACATCCTTGATATAATCATCCTGTAGCTCATCGGGCAAATCATCCACGCGCCAAATCATCTTGCCATCAATCAACGGCACACTCGCATTAAAGGGGCGCTCATCATTGTCAACAAGACTCTTATGGGGAGCCATGAACTTCCGATACTTCTCTTCCCACTGCTTTACCAGATTTGTTCTCCAGTTCGCACTAGTATCCAATGCGCTATGCCAGGCAGTCTGGTTCCACTCGCACTTTTCCAACGTCTCACAGTGGGTCACCATACCGGCTTCGGGCATAATTCCCGATGGCATATTGTCATACGCCCACACACAAGTATCCGTCATTTTCTTGGCAATCTCGAGATCAGAGGGAATGTCGAAGAGTTTAGATGACATGCCGAACATACCACCAATGAAACAAGTCAAATGTGTTACCTCATAATCCCAACGGTGATCATCATTCTGAGAACCAAGAGTTTGCACTTTTCCGGTGAAGAGAAGGTCGTTAGAAGTGTCATTGGTCATGACACGGTAGAGAAGGTGGTTACGGACACCATCAGCAGTGGCCCGGTACATCTTTTCATACTGGGGCTCAAGTCCACCCAAAAGGATATGAGTCTATACGTATTTGTTAGTAGTCAGTCCAGGATATTCTGGTCTTACATGTGTAAACTCACCTTGGGGAAGTACTCATAAGTGGAATCTTGGCTTCCGCCCATACTGTAAGATCTTCCAGTCGTAGTAGCTGGAACCAGGGCCTGTGGAATACAATCCCAATCACTTGTCGTAGAATGCCCTTGGGAAAGGCCACCCTTAGGCGGTGGAGGCGTCCTCTTAGTTAAGCCCCCATTAGCCACTCTGGAATTCTCACCGCCGGCTCGATATTTAGCTTCCATAGCCGCAGCCTCGGCAGACAACCGGTTCCGTTCCTGAGTGGCGGTCCGGTTACATCCCGAAGCATCCAACTGCTCGGGGAACAACCCCTGCATAACCGACATAGAATCCTGTAAACCCTCCAGTGCGTTGGTGATCCGCGCAATAGCATCGTAGTACTTTTGTTCACCCGTAAGCTGCGCAAGGCGCGTAAACTCCATCGACATGGATCCCAGCTCTGCAACACTAACTCTACCCGCGCGATGGGGCTGGGAGGCATAAGCAGGCGCCCATTGGTAGTACAAGATTGGCAAACGGTTAGGTGTATCAAAAACACCCATGAGGATGGTGGCAAGCTCAACTGCCTTGTCAAGAAGAACCTGATATCTACCCTTTTCACCGCCACTGACGTCGTAAGCTGCAAGCAAACCGCCGAGGTAACGGATGATGGTTTCAAAGACAGGAATATCATTACGTTGAGCTGAGTATGTGAAGTCAATGTTTCCAACTGCCTTGGCTGCTTCGTCGAATTCCTCCTTCATACCCATGATCCAGAGGGTATCCAGTGCGTCAACGAGCGTAGCCGCCCAACCGCAAAATGGATCTTTGAAGCTGTTTGTATTGGGTGTCAATTCATCATGCATCCAAGCAAACTGTTTGTATCCAGCCCAAGCATGTACCATTTCACCCTTGACTTCGGCAAGACGAGCTTCACGGAGAGTCTTGGCCTCGACTGTCTCAGGCTCAAACTGGTACTGAATGCGGGGTAGGACCTTGGGGGTTCCAGTAGGCATATTGATGATGCTCTCCGACGGAATTGGGAAATGCTCCTTGACAGGCTTCCAATGCACTTGGTTCTTAATAACCGTCTCATATTGTTGGTTTTTTGGCGGGGGACGCGGGTGAAGATCAGGAATGATATGTGGAAGATTCCCCGGTGCAGCGCCAGGCTTCGGTTGATATCCACGAACCGAATCATCCGGTAACGACAGATCAATCTTGGTGTTCTCCGATCCCGTCTTTGGGTCTTTCAAGGTGGGAATATCCACCGGGTTTCCTTGCTTGTCAGGTACCCCAGGCTTCCCCGTTGAGACCTGAGTTTCTTCGTGTGGTCCACCTGACACCCCCGGTGGTCTCTGATGCATCGGTCGGGTTTCCACCAAACCCCCCGGCGGCGGCGCATGTGGGTGATGCGGTGGTTGCGCCGGTCTACTATTTGCGCCTTGCGACACACCAACAACCGGCAAGTCAGGGCTAAAGTGGCCTTCCTGGGCACTCTTATAGAGAACCAAGGTAATCAGGACAGCCACCACCATGACAACGCGCGATCTTCTCCGTACCATTTTTGTCAACTAACAGGCGGGTTTTCGCTATAACCGGATTCGGACGATGGGATGGATTCGAGAAGTTCGTGATTTTATTAGGTTGTTTGTCTTTAGATCGAGATCCCAAAGTAACGGGACGGGCGCGCCAATCAATGGCGTCAACGACGGGGGTTAGGTAAACAAACGTAACCTGACAAGTTCAAAAATGCCAATGAACGACTAAAGAAGAATGGAAAAACAAGACAATTCAACAAGAAAAGAAAAGTGAAAAGGGAGAATCTAAATACCGCAGGCAGAAACACCCGAAACTATAAAAAGAAAAATCGACAGTGGCCTTGCTCTCCTTCTTGGTCTCCAATATGACCAACACAATAGAAGTCATAAAAACGACAGGAACAAGCGAGACTGCCCGTGCATCCCAAAAAAGTAATTCCCATCTTATGCAGCAGTTCTATGGATGAACCACTACTAAACATCTACTTCAGCAGGTCATCCGTCCGCTGATACAAACAAAGACCGAGTAACAAACAGCAAACTGCATCTGCTCATTGAGTATGTAACATGGAACCACCCACCACCTACAACCAGAGGCTACCCCTCCATAGCTAGAAAACCTCTAGTGATTGTTTCTAACTACAATAGTATGTATCCAAAATGCCAAGACATACCGGCCCTTTTTGCCAATGGGATCATAGCACAGCACAAGTAGCCACCACCAAAACCCACCAATTCCTTCTCTTTTTGATCCATTCTTTCGCCCTGATTGACTTCGTATAACTAATTCCTCCGTTCCTCCAGGGTCAGGGACCAACCACACTACATGCACGATGTATGCATAAACCCCTTTAAAGTAAGCTCTAGCTTGCCACCAACACCGGTGATCTATGTCGGAGCTATGTAGCCTCAAAGTCAAAACTATCGGACACAGTAACTTTCAAAAATTCGTCATGAATCTTGACAGCCGGCCGGCTTCTGCTTACTTCCCCACATTCCTTCACCATCTGCCAAGACTTTAAACCCCAATTATCAGAGCATTTCATTACGGACCGACCGACTTTAGTGGACTTCATTGTAACGTTACACCCTAACCCTATATTGATTTGTACCTGTGATACCAAAACTCTATATAAAAATCAACTATCACATGCATATCTGTATGCATTCATCACCTTCCCATCAATACATTATCGCCTGCCTTAGACGGATTAATCTTGGCATATAAATCCGTGGCTTCAAACAAGAAGTTCTGGTCATTCTCACAGAACGGATGTTCAGCAAGTAGCTTCTCCGCAGTCGGCCGGTCATATGGGTTAACCTGGAAGCAATCTAGCATGAAAGCTAAAGCCACTGGACTAGGATCGATATCTTCCGGAATAGGTGGAGCTTGTTGGTTCGCCAGCTTGAAGATAGCACCAACGGCCTCTTCGTTACCCCATGGACGTTTTCCGGCAAACATTTCAAGAACCACACAGCCGAGAGACCAGATATCAACCTTGGCTGAGTATCCAGCACCCTCAAGCGGTTTAACAACTTCAGGTGCCATCCAGAACACCGAGCCTTGCATGTTGTTGGACTTATCATTGCCGTAAATGTTGTCCGTTTTCTTAGAGATACCGAAATCGGAAATCTTGCATGTACCATCAAGGTCAAGTAAAATGTTATCCGCCTTAAGATCACGATGCAGAATACCTTCACGGTGAAGGTAAGCCAGACCAGAGAGTGTCTGGCGTGTAAGAGAACTGACAAGTGGCTCCTCAAAGCGACCGTGTTTCTTAAGGCATGACCCAACACTTCCACCAGGAATATACTCCAGGAAGATAGAAATACTCAACTCCTTACGCTCACATCCCAGATACTGCACAATGTTGATATGATCCAGGTGCTGCATCGTGTCAATTTCTTGATCCAAACCAGCCACCAAATCCTTGATCTTATTCTTGTCGGCAGCCTGAGTACCTTTGAGTACAACATCGACCTCTTTGACAGCCAAGAATTCACCAGTCGTAGCATTCATACCAAGATACACACGGCCGTATGAACCCTTTCCAATAAGCTGGCCCTTGAACCAACGGAAGGTAGTCTGTCTCTTGGGTAAAGTATCCTGGGGGATAGGCGGTGGCTGGAACATAATGCTATCCCGCTCTGGTCTAACTTGCACAATGTTGGCGCCAAACATCTTGGTACTCTTCCGGCGAGCCAATGTAGTAGCACGATCACGAGACTGTGTAGATACCGTAGTATAACGCTTCTGTGCCTCATGAGTATCCCGCGCAACTTGACGAATCGACTTGAGACGGCCAAGACCACCACTCCGGCCAACGCTGCGATGTGCCACTGATTGAACCGAATCGCGGTTCGTTCGGTTGGCTTTCAGGGTTGATTCGTCTGATCCAAGCGTATCTCCATCGTTGTTGTTATTGTTATTGTTGTAGTTACGTGACTTATCAGACACCAGGGATAGTGGGGGAGGAGCAACCACTGGTGGCAGCGCCATGGGCCCGTTAGCGAACGACGATGGGCCGCTTTCATCACCTTCAGCAATCGGTGATGGCATAATGCCACTCTTGTCCCCATCCTCCATTAATGGGGCATCCAGATCGAGATTAGGGAAGAAGTCATCGAGGTTGTTGAGCAGAGCATCAGTAGCAGGACGGTTGGCCCAAATACCCTTGTCAATGAATGACTTGCGTCTGTTGAGCTTAGCATCTTCGGACTCTTGACCATCAGAAGATGGCGTCCCTGGGGTCCATTTGCTTGCGCCTCCACCTACTGGACTATCAGGCGATCCAAATGTGACTGACCGGACCTTTTTGGACCGATCAGTTGAAGGTACCTTGACCGCCAGATTAGGTTTGGACACTCCGTTAGACGTAGAAGATGAAGCCTTAGGGGTAGAATCATCAACACTCTGCTTACGCGCAGCAATAGGCACTGAGAACAACCCATCATCGGAGTCGTCATCAGAGTCATCTGCTGGACTGCTATTGGCCGGTGCTGGTGTCGCAAATACAACATCATTACCCACAAAGTCAAGGTCTGGACCTGGCGCCTTAGGCGCAGCCGGTGGTGCTGGCTTGCTATTGCCTTGGCTGTCGGCGTCAGACAATGGAGATCCTACCGAGCTGTTAGCGCGACGCACACCAGATGGGCTAGCAACGCCACCAAGGCCCATACTGGCCCCGATGAGGGAGCTAATTGAACCCGTACCTGATGGAGATTGTGAAGAAACGGCACGACGGTGTGGCTTCGCAGGTTGACCGGGTCTCTCTGGAACATCGTCAAGTTGACCTTGTGATGCACGTGACGCGCCCATTGGCTTGCGTAGAGAATTGGCCTTAAGAAGAGTGGCGGAGGGGGCGTGAGGGAGAGCTGGTGCTTGACGTGATGGAATAAGCTTCTTATCTGACTCGTAAGGTGAAGTCCGTGGTTGGTCAAAATCTATTGACCGGCCGTAAATAGTCCTTGCATTGTTGGTAGATGACGGGCTCGTCTGCGATGTCAATTGCTGATGACGCTTTTCAAGATACTCTGTTTGCTTTCGGTGAACCTCATTCTGGTATAGCTGTGATTCTGCAGGTAGAGTGGTACTACGAGTTTTGACACCGTTGTTTTCGAGATACAACTCTTCACCGGGTATCAAACTCTTGATGTAATACGTACCCGTGACATTACCATCAAATGGCACAAGCAACTTCAAAGTTCCGAATGAATCTGCACAGCTGCGCTTCAGTTGCAGTAGTCTTTGATCTGTAAGTGGTTCCTCGTGGTTGACACAGCCTAGCTCCGTCAGATAAATAGGCTGAGGTGCTGAAATCGATGGCAATCCGACGTTGTTGTAGATGATGCGGCGCAGATCCGCAGCAGTATCATAGTTGGTTAAATCACATAGGTGATAGTTCCATCCATCCTTCGAAATAAGTGCATAGTGGCGATCATTCCCAGAGCCACGACCTGCAGACCCAGCAAGTGATGGCTGTTTGTAATTAGTTACAGGTGAAGTAGGAGAATCTGTGTCGTCTCCGCCATCCTTAGGAGGTGTCCTTTTCCACGGGAACCAACGCGGGCGCTGGTTCTTTTCCGCAACTGCTGACATAGGTTCCGTCTCTGAGGGCGACGGGCGGCCGCTTTCTACATTCCTGCGCGACGCTCCAAACGGATCATTCAGGTTCAAGCGGGCCGCCGACTCGGGAATACCGCTCCCGTAGATGGCCAAGTTGGAACTGACTGAGTCGACACTTAAACGGTGATGGTGGCCGAGACCTGCAGAAATAGGGGAGGCAGAAGCGTTTGCTGTAGCTGAGAGTGGCACGGAGTTGGGACTTTCGATGATAGGGACGCCAACAACGTCTGGGTTGCGTCTGATGTCGATTTTGATAGATTCGGGGATGGTGCGGTGGGGACCAATTCGACTACTAAAACCTGAACCAACTGGATTCAATGGAGTCTAATATAGGAGAGCAACAGAGTGACGGGGTATACGTTAGCCAAGGGTGTGTAATAAAGTATATGCACAAATCAATCTATCTTGGGAAATCTCCAGAGGCATCCCAACAGTGAGCTGGGCCCCATGTGGGTGATGCAGTATAAGATGCACATAAGCAGCATAAGCTACAGCAAATCAAGCACTCGCTTGACATGGGCTAAAGGGGAAAGGAAAGGGGATAAAGAGGGCGGGGGATAGAGAGGACCTTCCTAGGCCGGGATATCAAATTCGTTTCTGCGGATACACTGGGGTAGCCGGCTACATAGTTGAGCAAAGCAAAAGGAGACAAGGTGGGGTCACTTCTACTTACGTTTGGAGACTCCCCTTCGGCCATACCCAAAGGTAATTGTAGCTCACTTCTGGAGCCGGACTTGCTGACATCAATCGGACGGCCCGTAACAATACTACGAATCAGTCGGCGCAGTCTCTTGCCCTCTTCGCGCGCCTTGGTGCTGTCCCACGGAATATCTAGTTCGCCGCACATCGCAGCCAGCTTAGGATACACAGTCGATTGCATGGTGTTTGTAGTTTGCCGGCTACCGAGTTCAAGGAACTTGAGTTCACAAAGGCCCAGATGCTTGAACGTCATTTGCCACTCATTGGAGAAGTTGTTAGCTACAAGCCAAGCCATGACGCGATCCATACTCCAGTAACTGATCATCTCGTTGGATATCATGAGGTTCCTTGCCGCTGTGTTGTTTGAAGCGTTAGATGACGGTCTAGTGGCCTCGCGCGTGAATGACCGGCTGCGCACTACCTCGGGTAGGTTGTTCTCGTCTGCATACGAAGGTGGATTTACGGGCGGGGATGCAATTCCTGGAAGGCCGTAGTTTGCCGGTTGATAGTAATCAGTTCCTGCGTCGTAGGGGCCAGGCATATAAGTAGCACTCATGGCGGAGTTAACATCGGCAGCATAAAAGTCCGGCGCACCGGGGAGAGCGCCAGCAGCAGCGACGGCATTGAGACGGTTCGATTGTGTACTAGCGGCAGCGTGAAGGCCGGGATTATACGGTTGGATAGGTTGATGATTGGCGCGCTGTTGTGCGTTATACTGGGGCCATTGTGAA
This sequence comes from Huntiella moniliformis, assembly GCA_000712465.1. NCBI lineage: Eukaryota > Fungi > Ascomycota > Sordariomycetes > Microascales > Ceratocystidaceae > Huntiella > Huntiella moniliformis. The sequence continues at coordinate 132,553 of JMSH01000033.1, forward strand.
GCAGCGGCATTTGCAGATTGTGATGGTAGCGGAGGCGGGGGTGGAATGCTCATGCCGTTGACCTGGGGCATTCGCGGAAACGGGGGTGGCGGCGGAATATTGATCATATTGACTTGTTGAGCCGGTTGTTGGGGCGGAGACATGGGCGGTGGAGGTATGGGGAAGCCTTGGGCTTGGCCCGTTCGTTGATTTCGTTGCATGATGATGGTAACAATTAGGATCGGAAACTAATGAGATGATTATGTAGAACGTAATAGTATCGTGGAGGGGTTGACGAGGTCGGATGCCTCAGATAAGGCTGCAAGTGTTGAGACGGATGGCGGTCAATCGGATGCGCAGTTCAAGTAATAATAGTCGCGTCTGACTCGCAGACAAATAAGCACTCGGCGCTAGCAAGCAGCCGGTAGTCGCAATGTTTCGCCGTTCGGAGTCGTCCCAAATAAGGATACAAACAAATAGCCGGTGAACAGAAAGGCACTATTCTGAATCAGGTCGGCGACTCTATGGAATGCGTCGCAGGATTAGGGTGGTATACCCTTAAATTGGGTTAAAGAAGTTATCAAAGAGAATCGATATCACAATAAAGTAACAAATGACAAGAACCGCAAAAAGAGAATTGAATCTTCTTTAACCAAACGATCGTCGTCTCCGCTCGTAGGGCAGACAAAAGCAACAGGATTGAACGGCAGATGGAGGGGTTTCAGAAAGTACCGGGATCAGACTTTACCAGACAATGTATGGTTGCTCAAGAACCGCGGAGCTTTGACTTGTAAGAATCTGGGAGTTGTCTTTTCTCGTCGGCAAACAATCCACGAATGAGCAAGAATGAGAAAAAAGAGCCCCAAGCTCTTGAGAAACGGAGAAACGAATGGCGCAGGACGGAGCAGGGTGAGTAAGAACGGCCAAGTTGTCACTTTGTCATTCGAGTGTAGCAAGTTAGGCGGTCAGCTACAGCCGCTTGTGACTCGAGGAAGTGCCGTGAGACAAGTGGCTTGGGCTAAAAGGAGGTTTTCGCTTATAGGTGGACCCAACAAAGAACCTTTTCGACAAAGACTTTTCAGAGTAATGCGCGCTGATGTAATGTCGGCGGTTAACATCATGAAGGCTGACTGCGCTTAACATGGAGCGCTAACCAATCAGATTGGCCTGGCGTCCGACGGCCCCGCTTTGCCGTGCAGTCCCGCTTTGGATGATACGACGAACCATGTGGGTGATGATCATTTGCCTTAAGAGACACACAGAAGATAAATAACCCAGATGTCCTAAAACAACTCATGATAGCGTCATGTTATATAGTAGGGTTAGGGGATATATTAGTTACACAGGTTTCATAGGCCATGATACACAAAAGCGGAACAAACAAGTTGATAACATAAGAAATCTATTCTGCAACTAAACTATTAAAAACTATTTCTTCTCTGGCGCCTTCCTCTTCTCAGCCTTCGCTTTCTTCTTGGCTTCCCTCCGACGGTGTTTGCAGGTTTTGCCTTTGAGGCAGCATGCCGAAGTTGCATGTTTAACTTTGTACTTGGTGACCTTGAATCCTAAGAAGTTACGGGTATGCACCTTCTTGAGAACCACGTTGACTTCACTACCACTGATACTATCTGATCTCGTGGATTTATGTTTCGAAGGGCCAGCTTGGGGACCAATGTCGAACCCAACGACGCGAGACAGGGGCTCTTTGCCCCGCTTGGAAGACCTCTTGGAGTGTTTAGAGTGTTTGGAGTGCTTGGAATGTTTCGAACGCTGTGCAGGCTTTTCCACACGAACGGGCGGGTCTTGAGCTCTTTTAAAAGGAACTGGAGCACAGGGTGATAACACATCAGATAATTCAGCCTCCTGGTGATTTCCTGTGTAGTAACTGAAGTAAGACGAGCGCCTTGTACTAGCGGGAGACCAAGGCGAAAGGGGTCCTGATCTTTGGACGGGTCTCGTAGACCCCTGGCCATTCCGACCAGGTTGTTTTCCTCGCCTGAAGGGAACGGGAGCCCGAGGTGACGAGAAATCAGAAGTGATGGATTGCCGATGGCCAGTGTAGTAAGTCATGTACTCCGAGCCACGTCTAACAGGCTGCCCATGAGATATAATGTGAATTGGCTCTGGGATAGAACGAGAGTTCGATGGCGGAGGCACATGCAGAGCGGCGGCTAAGGAGCCGATGACACCCATAGGTTCAGGGAGATTGCGACCGTATGAGCCGTGGTGGCTACTGGAGTTTGAGGGCACTCCCGAAATGACGGAGTCTACGCGGGTGAGAGGTGAGAGTGGTTCGGTAGTTTGGGACTGGCGAAGAGACTGCGGGGGTGTTGAAGGTGCAGTCTCGACACTAGCGGGTTGAAAGACCGAAGACCATTTGGGTGTGGACTCATCGTCAATTGGAGAGACTTGAGATGGATGAACCGAATGATGTGGGTCAGATGCCGTGCTAGATGACAAGGCATCATCTACGGGAGGCTGTTGGTATGTAGAGGGCTCATTGAGCGTAGGTCCGCCGTAGGCTCTGGGAGTTTCAGATTGATCACCAACGTCGGAAGGCTCAAGTTCATTGACAGCATGGGGAGCCTCAGTGTCGTTGATTACCGGGTGATTAGAGACCATAGAAGCCCTAGTTTCGGTGCTCAAAGATGAAACTTGAGATGGATGTAGCGAGTGGGAAGTTCCAAATACACTGCTAGCTGAAGAATTATGGTGCTCATGAGGGAAACGAGATGCTTCGTGGGCTCCAGAGTTAATAGCAACGTCAGAAGGCTCCACCTGATTAACAGCATGATGGGCTTCAGTCTCGTTGAGTACCGGCTGATCGGAAACCTTGGAGGCTCTAGTCTCAGCATCCAGTGAAGAGTCATCAGATGGATGAACGGACCGGGAAGACCTAGGTTCGCTGATTGTAGGTTCATGGAAAGCTCTGGGTGTTTCCGACTCATGACCAGCATCAGAAAATTCCACTTGATTGTCAGCATGGCTAGTCTCGGTCTCATTGAGTACTGGCCCACTGGAAGCCTTAGAAGCTCTAGTGTTAGTGCTCACGGAAGAGACTTGAGACGGGTGAAGTGACTGAGAAGTCCCAGATACACTGCTAACTCGAGATCTGTGATGTTCATGAACTGATCGGGAAGATTCAGGCTCGTTGACCGTAGGCTCATGGCTAGCTCCGAGAGCTTCGGGCTGAGTGCTAGCCGAAGACACTTGAGAGAAATGAACTGAATGAACTGAGTGAGAGGCGCCGGAGGTATGAGTACTGGGAGAGACTTGGCGCTCATGGACCGAGCGGGGACTCTCAGGCTCTTTAACGGCCTGGGGTATTTCAATCTGCTTAAAGTTAGAATTGTTGAAAATGGGAAAGACTTGAAAGTGACTTACAGGTTGAGAAACCTCAGACTCGCTGGCTGACTGAGAAGGGTTTGGCACGGGAGTGGAATCAGAGACCACCGACTGGTCTACGACTTGCGGGTCCTCGGATTTGGCTACTGGCTGCGAAGCCACGAACCTGGTGGTCGCTGCGGGGGGTTGAAAGCTAACAACCGATGATTCCTGGTCGACAACCTGTGGCTCAAAATCGGAGCCTGGGCCGCGATGGACAGCTTGGAAGCTGTGTCCCTGTGTATCTCTCTGGTTGGCCCACTCTGGAATCGCACCCAGTGTATCCGTCACCAAAGCGCCATCTCCATCTTCAGACTCTTCCTCTGTCACTTCAGACTCAACCTCACTCTGAGCGACATGCATCTTCTGGTATTCCTGACCTTGTAAATCCCTCTTATCAATCCAGCTCGGCTCAGGCATTTGTCCGGCACGAGAAACTTTAGTTTCCGTCCGGGTATTCTCCCGGGGACGCGACCGAGAACTGCCACTTGAGTAGGCACTATGCGCAGCTGACGACCCAGAAGCAAGATAAGCCGAGTCCTCTTCATTGTACACCTCGTTATCCTCAGTGGCAACATATGGCGGCGGGCCACGGGGAGTTGACGTTGACACATTGGAGGGTTGGATGCTAGGGGAAGAGGAGGGTTTGGCAGGCTGTGGGGTGAAAGCAACCTTCTTTGAGTGGCTAGAAGAGGTGTTAGGGACGACGCTGGCGATAGGCGAAGTATAATCGGGGCGCTTAGGGAGAGAAGGGGCAGCTGATGGAGCGTCAGGCGACTCATCAGAATCACGGATAGAAACGGCAATGTTCATGGGTAACTGATCACCACTAGTCAAAATAGGCGCAGCGGCAGCTTCCAGTGTGGCGGTGCCGGAAATGACGGTCCCGATCGGTGAAGCGGGAATTACCCGTTCAGGTAACGAACTAGCCTCTGACTCGGCATTTTCTGACTCCGAGGTGATGGGCTCCCTGACCGAAATAGGAATGTTCATGGGCAACTCGTCTCCGGAATCAAGACGGGCAGCATTCAAAGCGGCAGTCCCAGAGACAACGGAGCCAATGGGAGTGGCAGCGACGGCACGCTCAGGGAGATCTGTCCGCGGAGGAACGGGAGCAGCCTCAGAAGAAGCCTTGGAAGAGACGGTCGACTCGCGGGTAGAAACTGGAATGTTCATAGGCAAGTCATCGTCAGAAGCCTTGTGTAGATCAGGGAGAGGCTTGTCCGTTACAGACTTGTGGGCAATAGCCTCAAGGTTCGTAACTACACTGACAGTTGACTGGATAGAAACAGGATTGGGCAAAGCGGTAGAATCGATGTTACTAACAACTTCATCAACCTCTGAGGGTTGTTTCGGTCCGTTAATAGACGCGGTAGAAGTGACAACCGACTGCTCATCCTTACCATTTTTATCAGTGGGTTCATTCAAAGATCCATCAGGAGCCATGTGTGCTAGAGACTCCCGGGGAACGGTTGTAATGTGCGAGTCACTCCAAGTGCTCTTTGCAGAGGCCCTGCGGTCTCCGACGATATCTACACTTTGGAACACGTTGCCAGCAAGTGCGTCAGGAACATCTTGAGGGATATTCACATCAGAGTTGGCAAAGTGTAATGAGGAAGCAAATGATACGACGGAGGCAGGAACGCGGTCGATAGGAGATTGAGTGGGAGTTTCTGAGCCGGCATCTGAAGGAGCATCGGAGCCGATTTGACTAGCTTCGGAGATGTGGCCTTCTTGAGAGGCAACAACTAAGGCCGGCGTGTGAATGCTTGGTAAACTCGAAATGACAGTACCATCGGTCTTTTGAACGAGAGTATCAGAAACGATAGACGCAGGTATAGTATCAACAGAAACTTCACTGCCGACTTGAGAAACAGCGCGAGACGAAACAGAATCCACTTCCTCAATAATAGCCACCTGCGACGAAACAACCGAGGCCGAAACATTGACGGCCGGGACACTAGAAATGACTACCCCGCTCTGGGTATCCAACGGGGTAGTCTCCGACAAGGGAGAGCGGGGAATAGTATCCTGTGAAACATCGGTGCCAACAACAGAGACAGGAGCAGTACCAGAGGCAACGCTGGCCTCCTTTGCAACAGTACCGGTCTGTAAAGTGGCAACAGGGATACGAGAACGGAGCGAAGAAGTCTTGGAGACTTGCGAGGCGGCCTTGGAACTAGTGATGGATTGTGGCGCTGTATCAGAAGGAGTTGTTGCTTGCACAGTGGCGCGGGATCCCTTTGAAACATGGGAGCCGGGACTGATGCGCTCGGAAAAGTGTGACCGGACGTTGGATAGGGCAGATAGATCAGAGACGTTATCTGCTATGTCCTCGGTAGGAGTTGCGGCTTCAATAACCAACTCAGCCGAAGCTGGTGCGGTAGCCGGGGCTACGCTCGAGACATGAGAAACAGGCTTGATGTGTTCAGAGAAATGCGAACGAACGTTAGAGAGACCGGATAGGTTAGAGAAATTATCTGGGATGTCTTCTGTATGGGGAACTGCCGAGGCAGAATCTCCAGCCGCTTGATCAACTGTAGCCTGCGTGTCAGGACGCTCAGAGAAGTGGGACCGCACATTAGATAGACCAGACAAGTCGGAGTGGTGATCTGGAATATCCTCCACTGGGGAAGTAGCTTTGCCAACTGACCCAGCCGGCACCGAAACTGCACCACGAGATACACTGGAAACGTGCGACGCAGGGTGAACAGTATCCGAGAAATGGGAGCGTACATTAGACGGGTTAGACAAGCTGGAAGCGTTGTTAGGAATATCATCTGTTTTCTCAAACGGCTCAGCCGCCGGTGAATCGGCAACATCGGGCACACTGGGAACGTGCGACACATCGTCATGGACACCCGCAGTTGCAGCATCAGCTTCTTCGGTGGGGGGAGTGGAGATATGTGAAGGGGCCGTGGAGCGGGTGGACCGGGTAGAAGGGACTTGGGAAACGGTGGATGCTGCCGGCGCGGGGTTAGAGTGGATAGATTGAATGGACTTAGCGGCTTCAGAAATGTGAGAGGGGGCTTTGTTAGAAAGGGCGGAGACACTGGAAGTAGCATCTTCGGGAGTGTCCTGTTCAAAGTTGTCTTGCTCTTTAGGTGGTTCTTCAAACGCTTCGTCGTTATTTCTTTGCTCTCCATGGGCTTCCGAGGCCTTGGATGAAGTATCTTTAACGTGTACTTCGCTAATATCCCCCTCCTCCACGTTCTCCTCTTCGAAATCAACATTAGTAGGGGCACGCTCCTCGGGTAATTCCATCGGCTGTGGAACATAATCTTCATCATCTTCGACAATCTCGCCGACATCCCTTTTATCCCCACCATCCTTTTCAACGATTTCATAATCAACAACACGTTCCTCAAAAGACTCAGAAGTCTCAGAAGCAACATCCGACACATTGGTTTCTTCGGTATCCTCCTCACTGACTGCTTCATCACCAACTTGCTCAGGAGTCTCAGACACCCGTGAAGCAATATCCTCCTCAACTTCCTCTTCGTTAATAGCACCTTCAGCAACAGCTTGCTCTCCCGCAGACTCACCGATCACAGTATCGGCATCATAAATATTTCCAAGATCCTCCTCAAAACCATACTCAACATAATCCGTTGTAGGCACTTGATCATCGACGGTAGAGCCCTCAAAAAATTCGGAAACATCGGAAGTCTCGTTATTCCCGTCCTGCTCTTCTTCCACATTCTGCTCGGCAAAGTCATCATCAGGGACACACTCCGTGGCATTGTCTTTCTCTTCACCACCGGCACCAGCCTCGACATCTTCGACGTACTCAACTTCTTCAACCTCATCCCCAATATCCTCAACGGCCACTCCATCCTCTTCAACAGGCTCATCCTCGACCATCTCCGAAACATAAGATGCTACAGAGGCGGCATCATCATGAGCCTCGTCCTCCCACTGAATCTCCTCGTCATCACCTCGCTCAGAAACAACAGAAGCCTCGTATGAACTCTCAGAAAACACCGAACCCTGCGAAGCAACATCATCCTCCACCACATCCTCATCTTCCGTCCCAGAAAAATCTCCAACATCCTCAGAAATATAAGAAGCCACTTCCGAATTCTCCAAAGCTAGAGACGCAACATCATCTTCATTTTCTTCGGCGACACGAGAGTGATTCCCCGACTCCTTGGATTCACGAGGGATAATACCGCCGAAGGCCGAAATCTCAGAATCATGTGGATCGGAGTATTGAGAACCGACAAAGTTAGCAGCGCGTTTGCTAAACTTCACTGAAATCTCAGAATCACGTGGATCAGAGTACTGGGAAACGGCAGGACTAGCAACGCGCTTGTCAGACTTCACGGGAACATCTGAAGTGGCATTGTGGTGAGACTGCTCAGTAGGTTCAAAGATACGGGCTGCATCATCGGCCTCAGAAACAACAGAAGCGGCATCATCGTCACCATCTCGGACCGAAACATGCTCCGCAGCATCATTAGAAATGTGAGAGTTACGGCTAGACGCCCGAGAAACTTGAGAAGCAGCGCCATCAGAATGTTCAGCATCTCCAACGTGTTCTTCTTGACTAACAGAGTCCTCAACGTCACGAGGAATATCCCCAAACGCCTCGAAAACTTGAGAAGTAACATCATCATCTTGCTTCAGGTCTTCATCGGCTTGGCCAACCTCCTCAGTAGAGTCCGCAGCAGCATGAGAAAGAGTCTCAGATACCTTGGAAACACGAGAAGTTTGACTCTCCTGCTCCTCAACCTTTTCAGTCTTAACAGAAACCTTCGAGGGAGCATCCTCCTTGTCAGTGCCAAGAATGTCCGTCTCCTTGAAAACGTCGCTTGGACGGCCGGGGAGAGTAGAAAGTTCGGGCGTGGCATCCGGAAGGGGAGGTTGATCCAAGTGAGTTTCCGAACGGTGAGAACTTCGTTGCTCGGTATGTTCCACTTGTTCAGGCACGCTCACTTCATCCTTCTCTTCCTTGTCTTCCTTGTCTTCCTTGTCTTCCTTCTTAGACCCCTCTAACTGTCCCAAAAGCTCACCAATCCCACCCATAGCTCTCTCCAACTCCAACTCCATTTCTCGAGTCGGCGACAAGCCCACATTGGTAATTGAATCCCACGGGCCGATACTTCCGCTTTTCATATCAAAATGGCCATGCCAAGGGTGCCCGACAAAGTCCATAGAGGTCACAGAAATGACCTCAGATGGGCGTTGCACGTGGTGTAACATGACGGGAATTGATGAAGTCGTGGAGGAGTTGCGATATGTGGCGTTTGGAAGGGGTGGGGGGATTCGACGAATTTGAGAATGCTTTGAGGGATGGTTTGAAGAGTGATGAGAAGAAATTTGCTTGGTATGATGGGAAAGAGATTTCTCGGAATGGTGAGAGTCATGTAGATCAGAATGATGCGGGTCACGCTCTTCGGAATGATGCGAAGACCCCCTCTCACTACCTTGTCCCTCAGCCAGCGGTTCTCCATCCTTATTAAACAACGGAATAGGCGTAGCAGACGGCCTATCCATCCGTGGCATCTGAGAAATCTCCACCGGGACTTCCTCCTCCTCCGCGTCATGATCTTCCTCTTGTTCTTCCTCTTGCTCGCTCTGGGACTCTTCCTCAGACTCCTCCTCGGGTTCCTCCTCTCCCTTTTTAACGTCATCTCCTTCCTCCTCCTCTTCTCCATCTTCGTGTCCAACAGTATGCGGTGTAACCTCACTACCAACGACACCAGTGTTGTCCTTCTCAACGGCCTCAGTCTTGTCAATGGATTCTCCCCGGCACAGACCCATGCAGTTACCAGCACAGCCAGAGTCACATGGTGGAAGAGAACGGGTTGAGGATATAACCGATGGGGCATCGAGGATTCGCGTAGTACGTTTCTGAGGCTCCTTAGTCTTCTTAGGCTTCGATTTCTTCTCTTTCCGCTTCGAAGTCTTAGCAGCCTCTTTCGACAGGTTACAACAAGCGCATATCCCCCCCTTCTTGTCTACTCCGTGTCCGTGTCCCCATCTTCCTCCTGCACATACCCCCTCCATTCCCCGTTGGCCCTGACCTCGTTCATATCCACCAACTCCGGCAAAGCCAACTCTCTCGGCCCCTCTCTCGCCGCCTCTTCCACCACCCTCTCCACGTTGCCCTCCGGGTCCCCCCCATGGCCATTTGGCGTGAATATCTGCGTAGTAGGCCACACGTTAGCGGGTTCGGCAATCTCGTACGGGGTCATTGGGCCATCGTCCGGTGTAGGTTTGCCGTCATCGGGCGTCCCATGTGGCAGCGTGCCATATTTGGTTTCGACGGGGGGACTGGAGAATGTGGATGGCGTGGATTGCGCCGTGGGTGGGTAGCGTCTGTGCCATCGGGGTGGGGATAAGTACGGGAGAGGCGGGGGAGGACGGTAAACGAGCGTTTGGTTGGGGGGATACACAGCATCGATGAGTGCTTGGAAGTGTGGATGAACCCGTGGGATGCCTGGACGAACCTGTGGGACATCCTGCATGACAGTGTCCTGAGAAGTGTCTTCGGGAATGTCCCTCTCATTAGATGGTCCAGCCCCTGAATTTCCCCGGCTTAAACGTCCGTTAAAGAAAGCCCCCACCCTCTTCCCGGCACCAGAAAACGGCCGACGCCATCCCTTAGCCGACTTCTCAACCGGCGTATCGGGTTGCGGGAAAGGCTGCGGTGTGAGAATGTCCGCTTGAAGAGGTGTATTCTGAAAGCTCTGTGGGATCCACTCCAAGTTGTCAAAGTCCACAGTGCCTCGAAGTTCTTCATCGGCCACAGGCTGTGCGGGTACCTCAGTTGGCTCATTGACAACGCCCTGTAATCCCGGATTCGCCACAACCTGCTGCCAAATATTTGGGTGATGAACCGTCAAGTCCTCTCCCAACCAAGGTCCTCCATCTCTCACCCCATGAATAGGAAGTTCTCCCACTTCGCGTGTTTCTTGAAGTGGTTGAACCATCGGGGTTCTCTGATTTTGTACCTCTTGAGGAGTCCATCCCATCATGATATCCTGCGGGGTCGCTGCCGTCATACCCTCCGTCAAATCAACACCAGGAACAGCCCCCATCATCACCCAACGTTCTAACTCACCTGTCTGTTTTTGTCTCTCAAAGGCCTCCAACAACCTCTTCATATCCTCCGCCATACGCGTCTCCCTCTCCGGTCTCGCAGCCTCCCTTTCCCTCATAACCTCCCCATCTCGATCCTGTTCACGAATCCACGAAACAAGTGGCTTCATCTCCGGCAAATTAGCCATCTTCGGGGAGATCTTCGCAAGCATCTGATCCAAAAGCATCGGCCAATTCGCCAGGACGACGCCGAATTTGGCGGTTACTAGTTTCATTCGTTCAAGAGTCGCCGGGGCAATCTCCTTGAATTGAGGGACTCGGCGGAGATGGGCATGGGGGAACTGTGAGGTAATTCCGCGACAGCCGCGCCAGTCTCGTTCTTCGGGAGTTATCAATCGGGCGCGGTTCGGTGGGAAACAGGCTATGTGAGAGCTGGCGAGGGTTGTCCCCATGTTAAGGGAGTCGGTGTAGAAACTATACAGGTTTATAGAGGGAACTTCCATCCACTGTTCGGGGAAGTCTAGTCCCGGCATGGCATTGAGGAGTTTCTTGAAACTTGCTACGTCGGACCATTGGGTTGCGTACTTCATAGTCTTGTGGAAGTCACAAGAGTAACTATCCTGATGACGTGAATAGACTAAGGCCTCAAGAGGACAATACCCCCTTGTGTCCGCTGGAAAGTGCACATTCCGAGTAGCAAAGTGATCAGCTCCAGCTCCGCCTTTAAGAAGCCAATTGATAATCTCCAGTCTATCATCAGCAGCGACATGTGGATTCTCACAAATCCAATGCAACGGAACCGTCATACCATAGGCGTTAATATCTGCGATTTGCAAGTCCTTTCTCCCCTCAAGTCTCCGCAAGTTAACTTCTTCATTCTGTTCGAGACATCTGAAGTACCGAATCGGAGCTCTAGGCGAAGCCCCCTCATGCAAAAGAACTCTGACCGTCCTAACAATCCTATCCGGCGGCCCATTGATAGCCCAGAATAACGGCGGCATCCCAGTCATGTCAATACAATCAACATCCTCTTGAACCAATCTGAAGGCAGCCCTTGGGGAATGTAACTCCCACAAGAGAACTTCAAACTGGCCAAATCCAGCCAGTAGCCCAGCCATATTCAACGTCACTGCACTCTCAGGATGTTGCATAGCACAGAGAGGCATCGACGCCTTGGGCGGTTTCCAAACAGTTCCTTCAGGCCACCGGCGGGATAGTGTACAGAGACAGGCACAATGATGTTCCACGTCAATCTCAGGAAATCCCACACCACCAAGAGATGAAAAGAAAGATCCCCCTATATAAACCAAACGCGGGTTCATAATTGCCATGCCATTCCAAAGGGACAACCACATTCGATACTCTGTAAGTTTACGGTAACGAAAGAGTACCAAAACCAAACAACTAGCCAACCATCCACCACTCCAAGCAATAGACTTAATAAACTCCCCTTCAAGTTCCTCTCTAGTGCCCAAAAGACAAAGATACAAAGCACCAACATCCACAACAGCAAACAAATCCGCCCCCTTCTCCTTCAAAATCTTCGCCGCCTCAAAATCCCCCGCCAGAACGGCCGCCTGAAACCCCGTGATGCCCAAAACCGGATAATGTCCCGCAACACAACCGATATCAAAATGTGCCTGAAACCTCTCATCCACCGGCATCCCTTTATTCAGCACGTTAAAAACCGCCTGCTGCGCAACATCTGCCAGCGTTTTTCCACCCTCGGTGAATAGCCCCCATTGTAGGTTACTTTCGTTCATGGCATTGTACATGACGTAGGATAAGCGTTCTTGAATCTCCGGCCGGGCGGCGGCAAATGCGGTGAGTTGGTCGGTTCGGACGTAGCGTTGGTCGATTACCATTTCCTCGGTTATGAGATTCTCAGCGACCATTTCGACGAGCTCCATGGGTAGAGAGAGAAGACCCGTGTTGGGAATGGCAGCGGCGTCACTAGCGTCGGCATTGTACATCTTGGAGGGTTCCTCGTGGGGTGTCTGAATCACAGAGGGAGCCTCAGAGATACTCCTCCGAATGGAAGCTCCCTGTCGGGTGATATCCAAGGGAGACTCGGATGGAGCTCCCGGGTTATCAGCGATATTCTCCATATCGGACATAATAAAATCAAAGTCGAAAAAAAGGTGGTAAATAACAAGGTAAACTCAGTAAGAAAACTAAAGAACTAAACAATCTATCATTCTCCAACAAAAAAGGATACCCAAACTCCCTCTCTATATACTCCCATACATGACAATCAACAATCCCTTTGACACGCTCACTTCTTTGACAGCAACAAAGAACCTCATTTCAAAATAGTAAAAAAATCAAACAAAGAACCCACTAGACTCTCAACCCCCTAACCCCTCCAAAAACAGGCTGTCTAATTCTTCTCAAAGGCACCGCATACGAACTTCTCATCTTCTTCTCCGGACTAGGATACCCCACACCACCTCTCCTAACAGGACTTCCATCCTCACGAATGCGGAACTTCACCGGGCTTTCCAACACAGGTCTTTTCCCCAGTTTCTGCGGACTCGGCGGCAACCCCAGGTTCAAATTCCCTCTAGCCCCATCAAACAATAGCACGCCTCTCTTCCGCGCAGGACTTCCAAAAAACTGGGGGGCTTTTTTAGCGGGGCTTTTCCGACTGGGACTGGAACACCGGGTGAATAATAAGCCTCCCTTTTTTACTGGCGCAGAGACATTCCGCACCTTTACACGACATGGTGTTTCCGTTTCAACGTCATCTATCGTTCCCCATACGCGTCTTTGTACCGGTGCTCGTGCACACGATCGGTCCATAAGTGACATTTCCCTCATCATGCCTTCTAAGCCTGTCGCGGGACTCGCGCAGTCCATGTCGTATACGCGGGTGACTTCACCATCGGGACCGACCTTTAATTTCTCCGCTGGCCCAGAAGCTGCGCGACGTGTACGTAATTGTTGGAGATATCGTAGTCCGGATTCCCAGTCCTCTGATGAAGAATCCGTATCCATTGCCATGGGCGTCATCATCTGTCTCATCAGGATAGGTCGTCTTGATTTCTTCGCCGGTGAAGCCGCTAGGAAGACTCTCTTCTTGAACGGTGATGGCTTCTTATAAATCACCACCGGTGTACTTTCCATCATGTCTATATCCCCATCTTCATCATGATTCACCGCATTATCACAAAACACAGTAAACATCCGAACCGGTCCCTTCCCAACTTGTCCGTCTCTCTCCCCACCGGGTCTTAACCCTCTTCGCGCATCGGCTCCTCCCAGACCAACTCCGGAGTTAACCCTCGGTGGGGCCTTGAAAACCAATTCATTCTCAATCTCCCTCACTTCCATCCTCTTCGCGCGAGAAACAAAATTCAACGCCCCGAGAGACTCCCCTCTAAAGCTTCTCACGGGCGACAACGTCAAGATCATAGTCGTACTTGTCTTCCCTTTACCCAGACCCAAGACTCTCGTCAATTTGCTCTCCCGACTAGGAACTCTCTTGTCTCCACGAGCCATGGCGTCAACACATTTAGACAACACAAACAGACTCTTGTTTATAGCCGCCGCCTCAAGAAGAGTCTCTCTCGATGTGCCTGTCCTCCTGGTATCTTCAGCCCCCGCCAAATCCACAGCAAACGCCATGCCAACCTTTTCCGTCTCCCCCTTGACATGGACCCGGACCTGTAAAATGGCATGACTTCGACTACTGTGCTGATTAATCTTCGTTGCTGTCGTCGCTCGTGCCTTGTTCGCCTCAATGTATATCCTCGAAAATTCTTTCAAATCGGGACATTCCACCTCGGACAAGCCTAAGATCTTGGTCAACTTTCCGGATTCCCGTAATGGAAGACCATGGCCAGTGCGGCTCTCAGGTGGATCCAATAGGTCGTAGATGCTGTCGCGGTAGATCTCATAGTAACAAATTGCCACTCTAACCGACGTTTCTGGCGTTTCCTTAGCAAGTTTCTTTGCCCGACGATAGATATTACTCATAAGTCTGGGGATAACACCCCTCTCATCAAGTTTCAGTCCTCCTCGCATAGTATGCGTCTTTCCAGTTCCTGAACTCCCATAAGCCAAATACGTAACATCCTTTCCAGCAAACAGGCTCTTAACATCCAAACTTGCTATAGCCAGGTTAGTCAAGACTCATGCAAAGCCATCAAAACTTGTATACCTTCCGAGTTGAATAACTCCTCCTGTGAAACGTCCTGTCCATAAACCGCATCCATAGGAAACATTTGTTCCTTTCCATCATCACCATCAACTCTTACGCCCGTAGCTCTATCATCTCTTCCGTGATAAACAGGATGCACAACAACTTCACCCGTCTCAACCGACGCCGGCGCCGGTCTAATACGTGCAACAATGCGAATAGCCATAACCAAAAAAGAAGCAGGAACAATCCCGTCGTCAATGCCTACTTCTCACAAAAAAAAAAGCAAAGCAAAATCCAAAAAAAAAAAAGAACAGAACAATGAACCCGTTACAACCAAACAGGATCAATAACCACAAAATTAATAAAATCCTCCTTCATGCTCTCGACTTTTCAAAAGTAAAATCGTCATATCCTCGCGCACCCCAATAAATCACGTCTAAATCGCCCCGGCAACTACCCGTTCCACGCACCCCTACCTCCTGCGCAAGCTATAGCTTACGCCACAATCCCACGCGCTCAGCTACGCCACATACAAAAAAGCGCCACAGGCAATTTATTCACATGCCGAAAATGCAAGACAATGTTCCGCCCGAGTCAATCAACCTCATCAATCGGATAATCCTTCCGTTATCGTGGCAGGTTCGCTTGACGAAATAAATGGCTTCTCGTGTTTTTGCAAGACCGTTGGCGAGGGTTTCGAGGGGTTGTCGTCAGTGTAGACACATCCAGATTAGTGCGGCGGAGACTCGTGGACCGTTGGAGAGTGACGTATTTGGTGGGGAGACGGTTAATCGGGCTGGTGAGTTGAGTTTCTGTTTTTTGGTAGATATCCAAACTAACCGATTTTAGACGCCCGCTTCGAGGTCCTTGGCGCTCCTCATGCCGTCTTGTCAGTTTCCCTCTCTCCCTCTCAGAACCTCTACACCCGCCGTGGAACTCTCATTGGTGTCGCCGGCACCCCCACCTCGGTATGTCCCACCTCGTCCGTCTTCGGACCCACATGTACTAACTCCCCTCCGTAGGTACAATCTACACTTTCCGTCCTCCCGCCCATTGCCCGTGCTCCCCTCGGAATCCCGTTCCTTTACCAACGGGTCACCTCCACCACACCCACCACCGCCCTCATTAGTCCCTCATCGCCATCCACAACCCTAACAGTCCTCCACCTCGATGGTACCACGGACTGGCTGATAACCCAGCGATCTGCCCTTCTCGCCTGGACTGGCCACGCGTTATCCCTCAAGACGAAAATCCAAACGGCTCTTTCCCTCGCCCATTGGGGTTCCACGCACCTGACGGGTCGTGGACTCGTCGCCCTGGCTGCCCCGGGTGAAATCTACAAATTGGTTCTTTCTCCCGGTGAGAAAATGGCTCTTCACCCATCTCACATCATCGGCTACGCTCAATCTCGTAACCTCCCTCTCCCGTTCCGCTTCAAAGCTACGAATCTCCAGTTATCTGTTCCCTCTGTCATATCCTCATGGTTCTCCAATCTCCCGGCCATTCAAACCTTCCAACAAACCGAGTTCTACCGGGTCTTCACCCGTCTTACGCATTCCATTCGGACGACCCTTCGCAGAAGTATATGGGGTGATAGACTCTTCCTCCATTTCGAAGGCCCCGCCACTCTCCTCGTTTCCTCTCGTGCCGTCCGCATGGCTGATGTTCTTTCCACCAACCAACTCAATGAAATCGCCGATGCCTCCGCTGGTGACGTCAAGGCTCTCACTTCACCTGTCGCCGAAATCGAAGGAGGCCCTGTCATCACCAAAGTCTCTGCTCCTACAAAGGCTACCCTCGACGCTAGTCAATCCCTCAAGGAAAAGCTGTAGAAGCCAATAAATAGTTAGCATAGCATTGTAAGAATACTGTAGTTTATGGCCAAAAAAGGAGGTTAGACCCTTAACCCTACGGTGTTACTGTGATAAAACCGACCGAGTATTGTGTAAACCCCGATTTTTTTTCAGGTCAGACAACTATGCGTGCTCGGAAGACACTGCATGTAAAGAATGGATGTCGTGATACGCCTCCTTTGTATGCAGTATTAGTTATTATCTCCGACTTTTATAGCGGAATTTCACCCGAGAATTACAAAGGATGGTTGAACAGGAGGGGATAGTCATGTGTCAGGCGTCGTTTGTCTTACCCCCTCCCCTAGTAATATAGCCCAAGTTTCTGATTTTGATATGATGCTGACAAACGTGGAAATGTATACAACAAGAGCGACATATCAAGACATCACCAACGACATCATCATGACTCCCAAAAAACCAAATCAATGACATCACAACTCCCTCAAATTCCAAAGTTAGAAAACCCTACAGACAAACCCTTCCGGCCTTCGCGCTTATCAAGCACCGACACACGCACCCCTCAAGCGGCAGGAATCCGACGCCCCTGTCTAGAATCCTCCAGCCCACTTTCTTCACGAGCTTTGCATGTAAATCGCCGACTAAGTGAGTACTTGTGTTGGTCACAGGCGAGGCGGCCAGGCGGGTGTGTATATAGGTACACAGACTAGTATACTAGACAAGTGAAGAAAAAGAAAAAGAAAAAGACTTGCCAAGAGGAGACTAGACGAGTACCGGTTTAGACGGGTAGAAATGTCATGGGCTTGGCGGTGGAAAGAGATTATTCTCACGTGGATAGGTTGTATTCTAGTTAGTGAGGTTGGGATACGCCTGAGCGGGTGTATGTGTTCGTGCGCATTGCTTGTCATGAACCTATCTACATGTCTATGTCCATACATATGTCCATACGTACCGTACTTCCAAACATATCCGTTCATGGTATGCTTAATAAACATATATAACCGACCTCATTATTCGTCCAATCCAATCACACACTCCCTCTTACCTTCACGCCCAAGCCTCGGACATAACTCCATAACTACGTCCCAGAAAAACCCCACCCCCCAAGGAGACGCCCCGCCCGTCTGTTCGCCCCCGTCTCATGCGTGCGTGCGAGCGACAGAGCGAACGAAACGAACGAACGAGCCCAGCAAGCCTCTATCCCAGGAAGCCCACCCCACACTACAAGTGGGATATATATCCACCACTCCCCATTTCTCGCGTCATCGCCAGTCTTCTTTCCCGGTTTGTCGGGGTTTGCGTTTTCTTTATATCGGGGATAACAAGTGTATATAAAAAGAGTCTCGTCCTATACACTTTATCCTCTCCCTAATCTAATCAATCTATTCAGAATCGCTCAGTCTCCGATCCAAAAAAGAATGCCTTCCTCAGCTGATACCTCGACGACTGACCTCCCCGTGGGCCCGGGACTCACCAAGGAAACTTCCCCGTCCCCGGCCCCATCGACATCCGTGCCTCTTCCCGCCGACTCTTTAACTAAAGAAACTGCCCCTGGCCCGACTATCCCGTCTTTACCTGCTGGATATCTCCCCTCTGACTATCCCGATGGCGGTCTTCAAGCTTGGTTGAGTGTCTTTGGTGGTGCGCTTGCTATGTTTTGTACCTTTGGGTTCGTCAACTGTGTTGGTACCTTTCAGGCATATTACGTGCAAGGTCCTTTGAAAGAGTATTCTTCATCTACAGTCAGTTGGATCGCTTCCACTCAAGTGTTTTTCATGACATTTCTAGGACTCATAGTAAGTTCCCTCATCCGTCTTTATCACAGCCCATTCTAACATTCCCAGACCGGTCCCATCTTCGACCATTACGGCCCCCGATGGACCCTCGTCATCGGCACATTCACCTACGTTCTCGGCCTAATGTTCCTCTCCCTCTCCCACAGCTACTACCAAATATTCCTCTCCCAATCGGTAGTAGCCGCAATTGGCTCCGCCGCCGTATTCAACCACACACTCGCCGCCGTCAGCACCTGGTTTCTCCGTCGTCGCGCCTTCGCCATCGGTCTTGCAGCCGCCGGGTCGTCCCTCGGTGGTGTCGTATTACCCATCATGATCGAGAAGCTTATCCCGCGGATTGGATTTCCCTGGACCATTCGTGCCGTGGCATTCATGTTCCTGGGGATGCTTTCCATTTCCTGCGTTACACTCACGTCACGACTTCCTCCGAATCCCCACAAGAAGTTCTCCTTCGATATCTTCCAACGTGTTCTTTCTCGTCCGTTAATGCTTGTTACTTGCGCCGGCATGTTCATGTTCTTCTGGGGGATGTTCCTCCCCTTCACCTACGCCTTATTACAAGCCGAATCAGCCGGTGTTTCAGCTACACTTCTCCCCTATCTCATCCCCATTCTTAACGCCTGCAGTATCGTCGGAAGAATTGTACCCGGCGTCGTGGCCGACCATCTCGGCCGGTTCAACGTCATGATCTTTGTCATCGCTGTCAGTGCCATTCTCACACTTGGTCTGTGGATCCCAGGGAAGTCAGATTCGGCTATTATCGCATACATGGCGGTATTCGGCTTTGCCAGTGGTGGATACATCAGTTTAATTCCCGCGTGTATTGCACAGATCTCTGACATTAGAGAAATCGGTGTGGCCGTTGGTGGAGCTTTTGCCCTTCAAGCATTCGCTGCTCTGACAGGTGCGCCCATCGCAGGAGCTATCGTCTCCAAGCAAAACGGGTCATATCTGGGTCTTCAACTATTCTGCGGCATAGTCATGTCGGTTGGTGGTCTCATCTTTTGTGTGTCCCGGTACATGCAAGTAGGCGCCAAATTGTTTGTAAAAATTTAATACAGAAAACAAATCCAGATATAGCCTGGTTAATTTAATAGACATCAGTCATTCGGCATAATAATACAAATCCGATAAAAACTCCAAACAGTAAAACCACCCAATGCAAATCCGTGACAAAGCCAATTTCGTTTCTTTTTTTTTTACTGTTGCTCTGGGAATGAAGCTGCAGCACGGCTTAATTTTCGTAGAATTCCAGGTAATAGTCCCCCACGAAGAGACGAAACACATTCGTCAATTAATGCACCATCAGCCCCGCTAAGTGAATGTGACCTTCTGAGCCAATACTCAAACGGTCCACCTAATGTAGTGTTAGTGAGAATCCGACTAAAATGGACTTTTGTAACTTACGGTTTCTGTGCAATGCATCTCCCAATTCTACACATCTTTCTCCTGGTGAATGCTCATGATGCATCTCTGTGAAGTGCGCAATCATCTTTGCTACATCCTTTAAGGGCCACTTACACGGCCCACTAGGCTGTCTTCCTGGCCCCGCTCTAAGAAACTTCTCTGACGTACACAACCGACATTTCCAGAATCCCAATCTCGTAACCACAGCTCCAGCATCTTCATTCTCGTCGTCCATTTTCAAGTTACTGTCATCAGCAGCCCAGTCAGCCTTGCGTCGTCTTTTTGGCGGTGGTACGTCTTCGGCAGTAAGTTGCGTTGGTTGTTCTAATGGTGGAAGAGGAATTGGAGCGGGAGTTGTCTGAATTAAAATAGGTGCTGATGGAGGAATGAAGGACTGTACTGCGCCGCGGTCTCCAAGAATCAGTGATGGGTTTAGACCGGTTGATGACTCGAAATGGATAAGGTCAATCTTTTGTTGACATCTTCTTATCTCATGATCCGCATCCATACACCGGATTTTCAACTTTCGAATCTCCGAAGGTGACATGTCCCGTTCCGTCTTCAACTGATGGTCACACCAATCCCGGTCAAATCTCCACGCATTCAAATCATCATTGGCATGCTTAAGCAACAAACCCAACAAGCCGCTCTCATGCGCCGTTGATCTCCGTCCCACAGCAATCCCCGAGTCAAACCCCGTAGTTGGCGGTGACGTATGTCGTGAAGTTGGATTAGTACTTGTTTCGTCCTCCTGTTCTGGAGTTTCCGGAAGCGCATGTGGTGGGGGAGTAACCGAAAGAAGAGCCGCAAGAGTAGGACCCGTAGAAATAAACGAAGGCGGTTTAGCCGGCGGAGTAGGAGTCTTTGGAGATGGTGAAAGCGGCGTTTTCCCCGATGAAGCGCGGAGAGCTGCCGCGCGGGCTTCGAGGGTAGCTTTTGATGGACGGGGCATATTGAATTGTATATGTGTGGTGGTGGTATAAAAGGAACGAAGAATCACAGGACAGTAGCTTTAACAAAACGGGGATATATTATGAGAAACGGTCTATTAAAGCAAAAGGAAAAAGAAAAGAGAAAAAAAACGGGGAAGAGGGGAAGGTGGGTAAAAAAAAAAGAAAGGGAATCGTGGAAATTGAGAAAACAAAGAAAGAAAGAAACCAGCTGGATTTGGAAAGTTGGGATGAAAGAGAAAAAAAAACAATTTGGTGGTGGATTTTTTTTTCCTTGGTTGAGATGTAGTGAGGGTTTGGGTTTGGTCAATTATAGAAGGTACGTACAAAGTGGTTGTGATGAGTGTAGATGACTTTTTTGGATGGGATTCATGATGGGTTGTACAGGATTTTGAAGGTGTTAATGAGTATTTATCGTGGATCATCTGGTACTTTTGACATATGAAGAGACTTCAATGAACATGAGTTTAGGTGGTTTTTCAGGTATTCACTACATGTAAGGTGTTATCCCGTAGCCTACTAAAGTTACATACAAAATGGTAACAATAACCCCATAACTACGACCATCCATCACCAAAAAAAAAAAAAAAAAACAAAATCCCATCAATCTTCATCCATCCATCCCGCCTACCCAAAAAGTCCGTCCCACCCGATAAGATAACAGATAAGATACTAACAAGGGTACAATCCCACCAAAAAAAAAGTTTGGCGCAAACTTGTACACCCCAGCGCATCAAGCTTTCCATCTTACAATCTCCCTAACCACCATCTCGACTCTCTAAGAACCCTCGAAAAAATGCCCAAGCCGAGAACCAAAAGATCAAACCTCCGTGATGAGAAGAAGCGGAAACGCCAGGAAGATGACTCTACCGATCCGACCAAGCGCGTGCGTGCCGAACCTGAAGACTCCGCTCCCATAGCCGCTGATGTCCCCGAAGAACCCACCGAGCCCGTGGAAGCCGATTCCACCTGGGAAATCGACACCACCCCCGCAAACACCCGGGGCTTCGACCTAGCCACCTACGAGAACGAAGACGCTTATAACCCATCATACAACGACCCTTCCTACAATGAACCCACCGGGGAGCATCCTGAGCGGGAGTTCTTTGGAATGCTTACGGATGAAGAACAAGAGTACTTTCGCAGTGCCGATGAGATTCTCGATTTAAACAACTTCGAAACGCCCCACGATCGGGACATCTTCTTGAGAAACGTCTATAAGGAGGCTAGAGGGAAGGAATTGAAGTTGGCGAGTTCCCAGTCTTGCTCGCGGCTAATGGAACGCCTTATTCTGTTGTCGTCAGCTAAGCAGAAGAAGCATCTGTTTGAGCAGTTTGCAGGCCACTTTTACAGTATGGTGCAGCACCGGTTCGCTTCGCATTGCTGCGAGACCTTATTCCTTCAAAGTGGTCCTGTGGTCAGTTTAGAGATGGCCGGGGAAGAGCCCGTGGCCGAGGAAACCGAGGAAGTTGAAGAAGAGGACCTCGATGAGAACGGGAACAAGAGAATCTACTCCTCCATGGAAGACATGTTCCTCCTCACCCTCGACGAACTAGACGGCCACCTATCCACCCTTCTCACCGACAAATACGCCAGCCACACTCTCCGCGTCCTCCTCATCACCCTCTCCGGCCGACCGCTCGCCGACGCCAAGACAAAGTCCCTTTTGAAATCGAAAAATGCAGAATACATCACCGTTGCCAACCCCGTGTTAAACGCCACCCCCGAGCTAACGAAATCCCTCCGTCCCGTTCCCCCGTCATTCACCGCCGCAGTCACCAAGATCATCAACGATATCACCGCGTCTTTGGACGCCACGGGTATTCGCGTGCTGGCTAAACATCCCACCGGTAACCCGCTTTTCCAGCTTCTTCTTGAACTGGACCTTGCTCTTCGTCCCAAGGCTTCCAAGAAGAAGACTGAGAAGGAGGATACATCGCTTCTTGCGCTATTCCTCCCAGGAGCCCCCGAGTCGCTTAGCCAGAATGATTCGCCCGCCTCCGACTTCTTCAACTCCCTAATTTACGATCCCATCGGGTCCCGTCTCATCGAGACAATCATCACCCACTGTCCATCCAAGATCTTCAAGGCTCTCCAAACACACATGCTCAAGCCACGAATCGCCTCATACGCGCGTAACGATACGGCATCCTACGCGGCCATTAAGGCTTTAGAACGGATGAGTGGGAAGGATCTTGCCGAGGCGATTGATGCTGTTTTACCGACGATCCCGGCGTTATTAGAGCGTGGAAGATTCAACGTTGTGAAGGTCCTTTTAGCGCGTGCACATGCTCGTAGTGTGAAGGATAGAATTGACGGGTTAAGAAATGCCATTGTCCAGGCTGTATCGAACGACCCCAAGAACCTCGTTCCCAAGCTCTGTATCCCATCTACAGACAAGAAACCCAAGGGCCCACCCACCGCCGATCCCCTCCCCGAACGGGCACCTACCCACGCCGCGCAACTCCTCACCACCATGCTCACGATTCCCGGCCCCCCCACCAAAGCCGTCCAAACATCCCTCCTATCTCTCCCCGCCGAGACGATCCTCTCCCTGTGCACTCTAACTCCCGCGCATACCACCCTCATAACCACAGCTCTCACAACGCCCTCTTTAACCCCACACTTCCACAAATTCCTCATTGCCAGCATCCTTCCGCACACCACCGCCCTATCCACCCACCCCACCGGCCACAAAATCCTCCTCACGATTCTTTCCACGCCCACCAAGTCACCTGAGATCAGCTGTCCTTTCCATCTGAAAGAACAAATCATGAACCACCTCGGGTCGCATGAAGTCCATCTCCGTGAGTCTTGGCCCGGAAGACTGGTCTGGCGCACGTGGAAGGGTGACTTTTGGAAACGAAAGAGACTTGATTGGGTTCGTTGGGTTAAGGAGGTTGATGGGAGTGCGCCTGAGGAGAGATTCGCTCAGAGAGCTGATGTGAATAAGGGGAAGGCAAAGTATCTTAGTAAGACGGAGTGGGAGAAACAGAAGTTTGAGAAGAGACAGGACAAGACTGTGAAGCCTCCGAGACGGCCGAGAGCCGGCGACTGGGGTCAAGATAATCTGATGCAGGAGTAGATATAAAAGTAATTGTAAATCATAGTCTGTTTGTTTATACCATTAGTTTCACTACAATCAATTCTTAATGCAACAGCATAAATGTATTCATGTACTATCCACCAAGCCATTCCAACATGACAATTCAGTTATTCAACATCTATACAAGACCCCGTCACCATCACAATCCGACAAAGGAAGAACAAAAAAGAATGAAAACTCCATGAAACAAAGAAAACTCAAAAAACGCCACCCCATGAATCCCAAAAGCCCACCCTTATCGTTTTACAAACAAAGGAAAAAAGAAAAGAAAGGGGAGAAAAAAAACCGTCCCAAAGGAGGTCTCACGCTTGTCTGGTTCAAGCACCCACATCCAAAATCTCAAACTCAGGTGCCTCTGCCGCAGCAGCCGCAGCCGCGGCGGCGGCAGCAGCAGCAGCAGCGGCCTTGGTCATCTTTGGCTTCCGTGCTGTAGCAGCCTTGTTCTTGCTCTTGGCCGCCTTCTCTGCCGCTTTCTCCGCTGCCTTTTCAGCTTTCTCTGCCGCCTTTTCGGCCGCCTTCTCCGCACGTTCCTTGTCACGTTCTGCCTTGGTCTTGCCGGTTCCGCGACCGCCACGACCACCGCCACGTCCACGCTTGGGTGGGTCACTACATGCATGTTAGTTACATAGAACAAAATCAAACAATCACAAAATACATACGGTGCAACAGGAACCTCTGGCTCCCGTACCAACGGCCCAGAATAGACAAAGAATCCATCACGACTAGCAGCCGCCTGAGCCTCCCACATCATCTCTGAATCATCCACAAACCCATCATCAATATCATATTCATCCTCCTTGTTCACCCGCTTTTTGCGAGCCGGCTTAGCAGGTGCATCGGCACTGTTCGGCCCCTTTTGTTCAAGGTTGCTAGCCTCGGGGTCCGACGCGTCATCAGACATGGCATCATCATCAGATTCCTTGTGGCCCAGCGATTTTTCCAGCGTGGCAGTAGCAGCTGCAATGCGGGCCTTCCGGTCTCTTTGAGCCGCCAGACGGGGGTGGAGCGCGTCCCAACCGTAACGCTCTTCGGCCATGTGCATAAAGTTGACGTATTTGTTGGTCTCTCCGGGGACAATTGGAATCGTGAGGTAGATGGTCGGCGCCGAAATCTCCTCTCCGGGCCTAGCCTTTCCAAAGTCAAGAATTGACCGCTCATCAGTCATCTCAACATCTTCATTCTTGTCACCCTTGCCCGACCCAGAACCATCCTTCTTTTCCTTTGTCGCCTTCTTGGCAACGACACTAGCACCAGATTCCTTTTTATCGCCCTTGGCTGTCGCCTTGGAAATCCCCTTCTTAGTCGTCGCGCCCGCATCGCCAGATTTGGTTGGCAACGACTTGCGCTCCATTTGAGGAGAAGGCTTCAATGACGGGACCTTCATGTTAGATTTGCCTGCAGTAGCAGCGACTGACGACGGCGGTGGTGGTGGCGCTAAACCGACTTGCTGCTTGGGAGTCAAACTAGGAGGGGTAGGACGGAGACTGATTGGTGATACTGGCGCCGCTTTCGAAGTCGTAGCCAAAGTATTTACAGATAAAGAAGAATTAGGCATGGGAGAATTGACATGTGCCGAAGTCAAGTTGGAAAGGGCCATTTTTGGGCTAGCGGCTGGCATGGGGTCCACTAAACTGGCGATTGACGGGGAGGCGCTGGGGCGGTTCAGGGCGGCCGCCGCGCCAGAAACACGCGGCGAAACAACGTTGCTCGAATTAGTACCGTAGGGATCACGTGCCATCATAGTATCACGGACAGGATCAAAGTTACCGCGAATTGGATCGTAACTTTGTCCACTGGTACGGAGCGGAATTGGCGTAGGGCTAGTTGAGTTGACTGCAGAATTCGAAGAAGGCGTCGACTGCACCGGTGTGTCGTCATTGAGAAGACTGCGCATAGAAGTATCCCGACGAGGTACCTTGTTAGGTGGTTCCTGTGACGCTGACACGCGCCCAATAGAGTTGGTCGGGCTCTTGACGTCGTTGGAAGGCGTCATATCCATTAAGTCTGTAATCTTTGATTGGCGCGTGGGGGCAGAAGTGAGAGAAATTCTGCTAGTTTCGGCTTCGTCCTCCGTACCGACGGCCGAAGTAGCTTTTCTCTTGCGAACAACTGGAGGCGCATTAGGATCGCGGGGCTTGCGCACCCTCTTGGGCTTCACCTCACCATCTACCTCTGGTGATTTTTTGCTGCCAGTGGCGGTGGCAGTCTTGCGGACAGCTTTTTTGCGAGGAGCACTAGCCATTGGAAGTTGTGCAGATGGATGACTAGGACTGAGAACAAAACGGGATGACGAATTATCGTGGATAAACGAAGATTCGTCCATAATGAATGTGAAAAAAGGAAACCAGGAAGTAAAAACAAAAGACGAGATTGCAAGTACTCAATTGCGAAAGTTGCAACGACCAGCTGTGCACGATATAACGAACTCGGGAAGAGCAAATGTGCAAGGATGAAAGAGAGATAGGCGTTTCCTTTTATCTGGTCGAAACAACGCTGGGGTTGACACAAAAGGTGGAATAACGCCAAGCTGACTTAGTAATGGCGACGTATTCGGAGAGGAAGTTGGATCGGTGCTGTATCAGCTTTAGTGAGTCTAAAGCTATCTTCAGAAACAACCAAGATCCTTTCTCGGCCGCTTTTGAGCAAAGAAATGGGAACCTTTGAAAAAAAAAGTTCAACTTGTTGCAGACACCAAACTGCACTTGGTCTGTATCAAAGTTGAGACAGGGACTAAATCAGCCCAAAGACTATCGGAAGCAATAACACGCAACAACTACCGAAAATTGGCTTCAACAGTCCTGTCGGGCCAGGTCAAGCCAGGGGACTCAACGTCGAACAAAAATAACGCGGAAAGAAAAAACGTCACTCCGTAATAAATGCAGGTTCCGTTGCTTTGTTGCTTGACTTGCAGACTTGTAGTTAAACCAAAAGCAGGTTTATATGCAAGTGTTCATCACCCTTCAGCCAATCAAATCAAGCGCTGGCAAGAACTGCAAGCTTAGAATAACTCCTGCAAGGCTCAATGCTCAAAATGGCAACAACCTAGAGTTACTCTGAAGGCTGGTCCGTGCGTTAAAGACAGGACAACGGCAGCTCCTTCCCACCGGGCAAGGGCCAGACGAGAAAAAGAGGTAAAAGCGGTAAAAGCGAGAAAAAAGAGGACCAAACGGCAGAAAAAGGGCAAAACCCAAGAAACCAGGCTTAAAACAGAAATGGCTGTTTTTGGAGCGTAACCTCCACGGTATCAAAAGTGGTGATAGTTTTGGAAGTAGCCGAGGAGTGAAAATGCGGAAAGCAGCGATAATTTGCTCACAAGGCTCAATGATGCAGCGGCAAAATGAAGTGGTCGCAGTGGGAGACAATGGCTTAAAAGAGGTGATTTGAAAAGACGAGAATTAAGCGCATTTAATGATGCTATTTGGAAGATGGAAAGTCGATGGCGACAATATAAAAATCGAGAAAAAAGTATCGCTTGATTGACGTATTTGGTGCGGTGATGAATGGTGTAGGAAAAAAAGTGAATATCGCGGGCAGTGCGGAGGAAAAAAAAGACTGGAACAAGGACGAAGTAGGAGGGAAAAAAGACACACATACGACACACACAAACGCACTGCAGAATTCGGTTGGAGCTAGCTGGAAAATCCGACGGGTGGCAGAATGTCGACGGGGGGGTATTAAAAGGACCGTCCACTGGTTTAATTATGACACAAGAAGAGAACGACAGGCACGAAAGGCTACAAAGGCTACAACGATACAAACGATTGAGAAAGAGCGCGAGAGGAAGAGAACAAGACAAGGGCGGGGGACCCAGTTCAGTTAAGTTCCTCAGCGAAGGGGGTCATGAGCCATAAAACCAAGACGGGAATGAATGGAATGGATGGATTGATTGGGATGGATAGGGAAGGAGAACCCAAGACCCGAGAGGCGACCAAACCCATGAATCAATGAACGAACGAACAGATTGTGAAGGAAAGAGACTGAGTGGTGCACTGAACAGAATAGGACTGGGCACGCCATCACCTCCAACCAAGGCAGGAACCAACAGAACAGCAACAAAGAGACCACAAGGAACAACCACCATGACTATTACTTATGCCGAAAGCGACCGCCAACAACCCATCAATATTACACTGCACGGCAGCCCACGCAGGAAAAAACACCAAACTCCCACCTCCACCACCAACAAAAAAAAACTACCAATATCACTTGTTGTCTGGAAATGGACAAGACCGACGCTTACCCAACCGACCATCAATCAATGTGTGTGTATGACCCTAAACAGGTAGACATGCATGGTCGTCATGGCTAATTCAGGAAGGCCAAGCGACTTCCGTGGGAGCCATCGCCCCATCTGGTTCTTCCCCTCTCCGCCATCTAATTGACCCCTGTTTGTTTCCCCCGCGTCTATGGCTTAGTAAGCGATGTTGAAAATAATGACGATTTTGATAAGGGTTTTCGAGGTTTTTGAAGGTGAAGACAGACATGCATAGGGAACTTTTATGATCATATTTTATAAATCGTGAAAGACAATAGATCGATCGTAGATATATACCTTCCCAGCATAGAAGCCATCAATGATCTTGTTCGTTCCTTCTCTTTTCTCCCTTGCATGACCGCAACGTTCAAGACGCCACCAGCACAAGTGTGAAAGGTGTGGCAACACGAACCCAATCCAACAAACAATCCACGCCCGACAGACATAAATACGGTAGAACTCCCATTACCACGAGCCTTGGGCAAATAAAAAAATCCCTATCTGCACAATCCGTTACTCCACGGTTATCAAAACACTATCAAGCCATGACACAACGTTAAGTCCGTCGGTCACTACAAACATTAAGACATCATTTGATAGGATACTTTCGGATTTGATGGCGTAACAGGTGGAGGATCTACTAGGCGTTTGAAGTGACAAGAAAAAGGTCTACCGGTGTCTCATAGTCAAACTGTGGTTAGTTATCGACACCTAGAATGTTGTGTGTACATATGACAGGTCAATCGTATTTCCGTCAATAGCGGTAAAACCAGGCAATTCTACAACCCACTGACCGCTGAAATTTCAATCCACCCTGAAGCCCCCAAATGACCTCGGTGAATTCACCACAGTCGTGTCGACACCGGAACGTCCGCTCGAAACAGTTTTGTACGCTATGGGCTAATGTATATGTATGCATGTACCCGTTTTCTTCATCCGGACTAACCTACTGTTTCTCCTTTTACCCTCGTTTTCACCCGTGGTAAAACAACACATACGCCTCATCATTCCCGGCAAAATAAACAAGACGTTTACATAAAACGGCATATCAACTAAAAGCTGATCTACGCCACCAATGCTTACACGGTGGCTTTTCTTAAATCGACACTGTCCAGAAATGGCAATATATATTGGACCTCACAGTGCGTAATAATATGCAGTTGTCTGTGCGTTATTCCAGGATCGCCAGGACATGAACAATGCATCAAGAACAACCACCATGTTCTGGAAGTTTTCCTGACAACCTCGTACTTGCTTATATACCTAGCTACATACATAATAACTCCCCGAGAGTCAGCCATCAAGTTTGCTTCGGACTTTTCTTCTCCCCGCGGATTCCAACTTGATACACATGTTAACACCGATTTTCGCGATTTCGTCAGGAGTGACGCCGACCATGCACTGCTGTCATCTGATTGGGTGGGTTTGCCCGATGGCACGCTTCTGGAATGGGAATTAGTTTATGCGTTGGGGATTAAATGTGGGGTAAAGACTGCATTACGGGGGACCATGACGAAATGACGAATTGACTGTAGAAATTGACAATTTTGTGAATTTTGAACTATCGCGAGATTTCTAGAAACCTTTTATTGCAGTTGCATACATTGCACACTTTTATCTGGCTTCTTGAAAACTCTACGCATAGTTTTCGCTGCATTCATCTGACAACTTCGCATCCTCACCAATCAATCACGTGTTCCTCTTTCCTGATTCTTCAAACTCACAAATTCTAAAAACGTCCCTCTCTAACCCCCCCAAAATCAATACCCTATCCCTTAAACAATCCCCCAAATTATCAACCATTCCTCTAAAAAACCAAACCACTAATTAATTCCTTTCCCCTTCCATTCCGTCCCTTTTCCACTCCTAGTCTCCCAAACTCCTGCGACCCGATCATGCAGCACAACGTCACTAATCCCCCCACAAAAGGAAAAAAAAAAGCAAAAACAAAGCCCCTCCCGTAAAACCAAACCAACCCGACCGAACCGAACCCTTCCGCCCGTTTAGGGTTCCCCACTAATGCACATCGGCCCGACAATTCATGTTCGTTACAAGGCCCCGCCAAGTGCCAGTTGCTTTTCAGCCTGTCATGTCATGATCAGGTGAGGCTGAGAAAATCACACCTGCATTTCCAGCTGAGGCTGATGGAACCCTTGATTATGACGTATGGTAGGGTTTATAGAAACGGAATCCACAATGGGCGCAACTAACGTCGGATAAGCGTGGCTTGATTTGCATATGAAGGATGATAGGCACGTTTTCGGCAAATGTGAGTGGGAAATATTTACGATTTCGATTATTAATCCAAGTCCGACTACATTCTCGACTTCAAATTAATGACATATTTAGTTCCCAATTTTCTTCTCCAGCTCAATAATGGTACCGGCAAGATCGCGGATAGAGTCCTCGAGGGTATGCCACTGCATACCGAGAATCTCGCGCGTCTTAGAGTTATCCCACCGATGCTCCTCCGCCAAAACCGCACCACCAGGCGTATCAGGACCGGCAACCCGATCTCTAACCTCAGGGAAGTTATCATAGATAATGCGCGCAATCTCCTTGTTATGGAAGAATCCCGAAGCGGTAAACAACCGGGCGCCCTTAGCCGCCTCCTTCTCCAGCGCCAGGACATGAGCCTTAGCAACATCACGGACATCAACCCACAGGAAACTCCGCTGGTTATCAGGGATCTGGTCCTTCCACTGGCCCTGCAGAGCCGGGAGAATTGCCGCGTTGGAGGTGTTAATATCCTCCCACTTGGTAAGTTTCTGCTGAACCGGACCGAACACCAGCGGTGGGCACACGGTAGTCAAGGCAAACGGGTTTCCTCTCTCCTTAACAACCCTCCAAGCAGCCTTCTCAGCAAGCAACTTGCTCACGACATAGGCAGACCGAGGATCCTTCTCGGCATCTTCCTCAGTAGCGGGGTTCCATGAATTTTCGGTAAAGTACCCGGTTTTATCCATGTGCTTCTCATCCAGAATCGAAGCAAACGACGACGTCACAACAACCTGCTTAACTCCGGGAGCGAAATCCGCAATGCTGGTGAGAATCGACGTGGTACCCGTGACGGCGGGATCAATGAAATCACGTGGGTTGTCTAAAAACGGGTCTTGTTAGTATCCTATACCCTGGTAGCTATACACCGGGAAGTCGGACTTCCAAGCAACGGGCGAAATTGACAAACGTACTGGACTTGAAGTGGAAAGGGGAGGCAGTGTGGAGGACATATTCAATACCGGGAGTCTTGATGACCTCGTTAAAGGCACCCTCCACAGCGATATCCTGAACGATAGCCGTCTCAAGATCATGACCGGCAAATTTATCCTTCAGGTACTGGCCCTTTTCTTCAGAGCGGACGGTGGTAATGACCTTGTAGCCCTTCTTGAAGAGCAGATCAATGATGTGAACGGCAATGAAGCCGGAGCCGCCTAAAGGTTGTTAGTCTTGACAAGTGACGCTAGTATCTAGTTGACATACCAGTAACAAGAACCTTAGACATTGTGAAAGAAGTGAGTATAAGAGAGTAAATGGATTGGAAACAAAGAGACTATGGAAGACAGTGACATGTAGGAAATGAGGCTAAAACTAACAGCGAAACACTTCATCTTTATATCTGTCATGCCGCTAATCACGGAATATCAATCATAGTCATGACATCCTTACACACACGGCACGCACGCTCGGCAACAAGCTTAATTCCGTAGACCTTCCCAGAAACATCAAGCCCCGCAGCCCCCATCAAGCCACTGATCTCCCCACTTCCACGGCTCAAGTGGTCCATTCGAAAGTCTCAAAATCCTAACTCCGTTCAAGCTTAGTCATACCCGTGGATTCCCCGTCCCGAAGCGGGGGCGGGGGATCATCACTTATACAACCCTAGGGTTTCTTATATATACGAGCACTCCCAACATTGTTTTGTCAGCACGATAGATTCTATGTTTCGGTCCCGAGTTAAAACCAGGTTGATATTAAAATACGAGAGAAAAGGAAATACACCATCTATCCAATTGATATTTTCCCGTCTTCTGAAACAGTAGTTGGTATGATGATGAACTGTGAACTGCAACAACGGTAACAAAAAACAAGCCATCCCGGTATGACAAAAAAGCAGAGAAACAAAAAGAAAAAGTCGACCAGGCCGTCAAGATACAAACGCACCATATGAAAAAAGAAGAAACAAAAAGCAAGAAACAGTATCAATGAGAAAGAAAAAAACAACCGAAAAGAAACAAAACCAATGAACTGAGCAAAAACGAACAACGACAAAAGTGGTAGGCCGTTTACACATGGTCAAATACAATAGAATCCTTAAAAGAAGGTGGGCTTGGTCAAAACCCGATACTCAACGAAATCCTCACCATTGATGCTGATAATAGTCCCCTGCGACACATGGCGGTCCTTGAACGGTCCCGCCTTCTTCTTTTCGTACTTGATGCCGCCATAAAGGATAGAGTCTTCGCCGCTTTCCTCCATCCGTTGTTTCTCTTGGCGAACCCAGGTGTCGTTAAGCTGTTGCATTTCAGCCGAGTTCCCGAAGGAGATCTTGGCACCGTTTGGAGGAGGATGCGCTGCATGAGGTGACTCGCCGGTACTGGGGCGGTTATTTTCGATAGATCGCTGACGGTTGGGTACATTAAGCGGTGGTGTCGGAATAGGGCCACGGGCACTAACAGACCGTGTGCCAAATTGGTTCATAGGCTCGTCTGTTGTGGGAATGGGTGGGTGACTGGCGGAGTCGCTAATAACACGGTAGCCAGCACCAGATCTGGTAGCAGGAAGGGACCGACGGACAGGCACACGCTCCACAGGCTCCTCTCGGCCAGAAGGTGCAGGTCGCAATTCCTGATACTGGTGAGGACCCGACGAGATTTGGGGAAGGGGCTGAGGTTCGCTCTCCGGTGGCTTTGACATGACGGTGATCTGGCCTGTACGGAACCCATGAAGAACTCGGGCACGGGCTTCTTGAACAGCGAACCTCTCGTTTTGAGGTCGCTCTTCATCAGTCTCCTCATGATCAATCTGCCATTGGCGCACACGACAATACTCTTTGACTTCATTGCGAGTCAGAGTTTGAAGATGCTGCTCAAGAACAACTTCCTCATAATGAATCCACAAGGCGCCAGCTCCAGACGGAAAATTCCCATCCACAAAGCGCCCATCTCTAGTTTCCCGCACTACTTTGACGCGGAACATATCGTTGTGTCCTAGTATACCATAGACAGCGTGGCGATCTTGCTCCAACCGTTCGTCAGAGCCAACCCAATGCCCAATAAGAATACGGGTTGGACGGGTCCCTGGGAGGGGATCCAACGGAGGAAGGTTGTGTGCTTGGCCAACTGAAGTATACGGAATTGGAGCACCTGGAGGCGGCTGGTCATATTTTTGCTGTTGCGACGACATCATCATGAAGCCAGAGTCTGTGCGCCTGCGCTTGGATGCCGATGAAAATGGACCCGAGGAGTCGGTGGTGTTCTCGCCATAGGCGATTGGGAGACCGGATTCGGCTGATGATCCATACTTGGTGCGTGTGACAGCTTCTTCAACAGCACGGTATTCTGCGTCTTGGCGATTTGGCTCGTACACACCACTATCCAAAATTTCGGTTCTAATTTTAACATACTCTTTAACCTGGGCCTGGTCTAAGCCAACAAGATGTGGCTCAAAGACAATCTGATCGAATGGAACCCACGAACCGCCAACTGGCATAGGATATTTGGTTGACACAGGATCACGGTTTCTGGTGACCGTCTGTACACGAGTGCGTAGACGGTCCCTGGTATCAATAAAACAGACCACACTATGCTTGTGAATTGGATTCGGCACCTTGGAAGCCCTCCAGTAGCCAACAAGAATGAGTTGAGCGTGGTTCGTTTGGCCTGGACGGCGTATAGGATGAGTTCGATGCTGCCCATCGTCAACAAGGGTACTACCGTCTATGCTGTGTTCATGTGGAGCATCTGGGAGGGCCGAGCGTTTGCCGAGGGTAGTTGATTCCTCCCGCATTTCTGTACCAGCATGGATAGGATAAGGCTCGGTAGGGCCGTTGTAATCGACACGTCGACTACGCCCTCCGGCTACATCGGCCTGCGGAGCGTCGGTAGAAGGCTGGATACCAATTGACGGTGGTGGGCTGATTGACTCGCTCGATAGAGGACTCAAATGATCATCGGGATCTTCCGGCGTCTCAGTGGGATTGATGATGCTATCGATGGTGTTAGCAATTTTACTAGACATGGCGGGGCAGCTTTGTACCGCAAAGAGGCGAACAAAACCGGCAAAGAACAGAGAAAAAAGAATGACGAAGAATGAGGAAAGAGAATCAAGGTAAAGGGGACAAGAGAAATATGTGTCTAGGCAAAGACAAGCACGAACACCACCAAAATTGGACAATCAAAAGAACGATGACAAACAGAAAAAAGGGGATTAAACGACTTCTATGCAACAGTTACAACTAACTTGGAGCCATAGACGTATAGTTGAAAACAGATAGAAGCTTCTACTCCGAGTTTGCCACAGGTAGAAGCGGGAAGGAACACTGAATGGCTGCACACACGATGTGAGTGGGGTAGATAATGACGACGAAGAGGATGCGGTGGCGTTAAACGGTCGAGATAACCCCACAACGATCGATTACAAAGTCCAGGATATTGGCGAATCAAGCTACCATGACGCGTTGCAAGTGGTGTACAACAGAAGGGGACGACGATGGTGGCATGGCACGTGTAAAGCCACATACATAATAATGACAAAGAGAAGCTGGATCTGGCAGCAATCACACGAGCAAACCGTTGCAAGTGGCGAGGAGTCTAGAAGTTGCAGTGGGTTTACGACCCGGTTGTAGAATGCTACTAAGAAGACTGCCACCGCTACAACAAAGTAGGGGCGAAGATAGATGGACAATAGGTTGACAGACACCAACCATAGAGATAGAAGTGGGCAATAGTAACTGATATCCAGGCCAAGGACATGCGACACCAAGTTGAAAGAGAAAGATAGGTTCTACTTGTACGACGAAGTATGGTAGTGATGGCAAACCACTAGCGGGATGCGACAAACAAGTGGATGGTCAGACAAAGGCAAACGAGCTACCAGGACAAGCAGCAGGCCAGCGGCTTGACAGATGCAGACATGGAACAAGACTGCAAAAAAGTAGATATGGGAAACGAAATACGACAAGTGGCAAATGGCGTGGCAGCAACCAATGATGTGAAGCAACCAAGCATTCATGCATGTGTCATTGGGTAGCAATGCTTCAGGCAGAGGGTCGCAGATAAATGGGTTGGTTCGAAAGCGGAACGACCAAGCATCACTTGACGACTTGTATAACGAAGTCTGAGATTGTTGTATAAAGAGACCAAATATGGGGGAACAGACTAAAAACGACAAGACGAGTTTTAACGTTACCTTTTGTTTGCTGCTGGTGATGGGTTCCGAGATTGCTTGGAGGAACGAAGCGGGTCCTCTATCGTAGCGGGCTTGGTCGGCACGGCAGCTTCATCCCGGGAACCAGTAGACGCCGTTTCATCACCGATGAGCCGTTCTGCAGGTGACCGGGGTGCATATGAATCTTGAGGCTGATGATTCATGATGGCTAAAATCTAAAAGAGGAGAAAGGGGAGATGATGCAGATGAAGTCAAGAAAGCGATAGACCATCAGCTCTGATGAAGAAAATCAATAAAAAATTGTAAACGTGAAAAAAAGGAAATAAAAAAGGAAACAAATTGTGGGTTTGAGATGAGAGCGTGGAAAAAATAGATTAAGAGATTATGAAGCGGTGTGTAACCACAGTTGTTGTTGAACAACGTGTACTGCCAACTGAAATGAAGAAGAATCAAATCATAAACGGTGACAAGGCGCGACGACAACGACAGTTAGTGGCGACAATTAACAGGCTAGTTAGTTTAGCCCAGGCTAAGTTTATGGCAAAAACTAACAAATCCGACGAGATAGGGACAAAAGGCTGAGTAAGTCTCAAGGGCAATAACCTGTTCAAGGCGATGGAAATTTCGTTTCACAACAAAGCAAGGAAGACGTAGACGACGGAAATTTCACGAAAAGGGATTGATTGGTTTGTGGTAAGTACCAAAATGGGTGACTGAGTCCAAATGGTATCCAGAACAAGATGGTGTCGGTGGTGGTGGTAACAAGAGTAACAAACAGCAAGTAACAACAGACGGCCCAAAGATAGCCTTGTAACAGTTGCCGCGTGAACGTTATTATGTGTATAGTCTTGTCTGGGAGAAATTAAGGGCATAAGATAGTGTCTGGTGGTACAATGACATTAAAGTGAAGAATGTCTCCGCCAAGTTCGC
The DNA here is from genome assembly GCA_000712465.1 of Huntiella moniliformis. Taxonomy (NCBI): domain Eukaryota; kingdom Fungi; phylum Ascomycota; class Sordariomycetes; order Microascales; family Ceratocystidaceae; genus Huntiella; species Huntiella moniliformis. Next base: position 168,748 of record JMSH01000033.1, read on the forward strand.
TCGCGCTGGCGTTGTGCTGGCATGTGCTTCTTGGAGAGACGCATGTTATTACCAGTAATGAGTCTATGTATGTATGTTCTTTCCAACGCCGACATGCAATCTGCATACGTGTGTCACTACGGAGCCTTCTCAGGACAGCAAGGGCACAGCCCGCTTATACATACATTTTGTCCATTGGAACACAAGGAGGAATCAATCCTATCAAGGACATAAGCCAAAAGGAACCAGTTAACCTTGGGGTGCTGCTCCATTAGAAGTGACTATGTATGAAATCAATACCTGGAGCCTTTAGTGGAATGCACAAATTTGGCCGAGATACCCACTGTAATTTTTGCGTTTACAGGGCTATGTGGCTAGTCGGGTTACATTGCAGGGGATATCACCGAACATGGGGGGCGCTGGTTAAACACAAGCTTGGGATAGTGTGTACCGACACCGACATAGGGGAGACGATAGTGCCTATAGGTGCTGTTTTTAGTGCTATGTAATACTTTAGAACGCGGTTCGGAAAGTGGCGATGGCCTGTCCACAGGAAGACATCATCTGACGTGTTGACAAAGTTAGCATTAGCTTCTTTTTTCATCTTTTTTTTTTTTTACCAATTAGTGGGACTTGTTAACGCCCTAGCAATTGATAATATTCATGGTTCAAGTCATAGCTAAGCTAATATGGTCTATATACTTTACAGGCACTTTTGTTATCTTTTGTTCTAATTGAACTGTAATACTTCTTCCAACTGAGGGTTATTTGTATTTTGATGGCCTGACTTTGCTTGTGTTACGATAATATGACGGACGAGTATCAATGACCATTGATAATTGTACATAGATCGATATAGAAGACCCACAAGACTTATTCTTTTGTTCAAAACGGACACTCCACTAACTGGTATCAATGATTCCTTCTCCACTGCCTTGACCAGCTCGACAATATATGGACACTGTACTTATCAAAAAGGTCATGAGTCTTGGACATGCAACTCAATGATCACGTCACACCAAACTGAAACTCAACCCTCAGGCCGTACAAGCACACAAAGCTCATGAATTTCAATGTAGGAATGTAAAAATGGCGTCAAGGCATTTTCCACGACAACAGGCCCACATGCTGCAGAGCGGAAACAACAAAAGCCCACAGTCAAGGACGGCAGCATCGCATCGGCAGCAGCGACAGTATTATGTTGGGCTCATTCAATACGAGAATCCCGGCAATATCGGTTTGCAGAATGTGTTCCGATAAAAAAACATGATGAAATAACACTGGGGCCTGCTTCATGTCTGGGACCAGCCAGGGCAAGCAGGCAGCCATTACCGTCTGCAAGGCCGGTGGAGTTGTTTATAGCATCCCATGTGTTCCTTTTGTCAGAATAATTGAGAATAATCGCTCGTGGTGAAAAAAAGGTCGTTAGTTCTGTCAGATTCACGCACGCACAATGACCCATCACAGAAGCATCTTTGAATCCTACAGTGAAAATTGTGTTACAACCATGGAAATAGAATGGAACAGGCCATCTAATTGTACATATTATATATAAATATATATGTACATACGCATTGGTCTGCGGGAGTAAGGGGCAACACAGAGCCTACTCTTCTTACAAATCGTTATTTAGAAAAACAACGTCACCAGACAATCCATCCTGTCGGTAAAATGCAATGCACATGATCAGCATCAGAATCATATGCTAAGCAAATACAACCATACAAAAAAGATCCAATACACAGTGGACTGACTAACTGACTACATTGGACACAACCTAACCCAATAATGCACCAGTTGCACTTGCATCAGTTGCACAACGACCCAACGTCTTTTATCCAGGTTAGCGAAATTGGGACTTTGAGGGGGCGTTGGAACCCCCGAAAAGGCAAATACGGACGATGTCCATAGCATATTACCCTGGTCTGGGTCTGCATCAAAGTACTTGTGCCACAAAATACACAGCTTTGGATATCGCCAAGTTTACCATATTTGTATGTCAATCGCCGTTGCAGTATCTCATCGAAATCCAATTGCCTAGAGATTTAGATTACCACATGTATGTGTCTGTTGTCTCTCGGTATCGCCATGTAAATTCTTTGTTTCCCCAGTCCATGCACTCCGATCGTCGTACATATAACTTGTGTTGTGTTCCGCGTCACCAAATTTGTCACCAAATTTATAAAGTCTACCCACCTTCAACACCGTACATATACAGTGTCTATATGCGCATGTCTGTTCTTTTCCTTGTATTTCTCGAGCCTGCGCAACAGTACCCGCATACATATACATCAATCGATATGTCCTTTATTGCTCATCACCAGCTGGCTCTTCTCGCTCAGCTGCTATCTTCATGTTGGTAATGCCACTTTAGGAATTGTGCAACTTAAGCGAAGACAACCGTCCGCGGCTGAGTATTACGTCGATGGGAATGGGTTTTCGAGATGGCCCTTTTTAAAGTTTCATCCGCCTGGCCCAGCTATAAGGCTCCCACCCAGACTACGTACATATTTCCATAGCAATCATAGGCTTCAGTCGCCAAATGGTACCCTACCAACGTTCAAACACCTGGCCTCAATCCTGCCGGCCAATCATTTCATACATTGTTCCGCAGTTAATGAGACATCATGGAAGTTCTACCACGTCTTCGCTGTGGTTCTCAAGACAAAGACACAAAGATGATACACAATCTATACATACCTTCAGCTATCGTCCACGTGAAATACTAGTCCGTGGCCCCCATTTAGTTTCTTGGAAAGAGTCATTCAATCCAATCACACCTCCAGTACTGCACTTACAGGGTATGCCACAATCTGGTACAACCATACCGTTGAAGCGGGGTCGTGGCTGCACCAGACACCTCATTCACAACACTAGTATTGCCTGCAAATCTACAATGGCCAACAAACATCTTGTCATTAGTCAAATCCATAACGCCCAGACCACCCCACCATTGCATGCACCAGATCTGCCTAAATCCACAAATCAACATTCGGCCGTCCAGCTCGCCTTAAAGATATTTCGGAATCTGTAGGTCTGTAATCACACCACCCATTACATGCTGTCTCATGTCCGCTTCTCGAAATACATACCGTAACCAGGAAACTCACTCTAATAGCCCACTCTATGTGGCGGGTAATACAGAGATAGACACTACTAATTTCATCAAGAGCATCTGAAAAGTGTCTCATAACCATCAACTCAGTATGACGACACTATGAGTACAATTATACTTGATGCGTGACGCAAAAACAAATCGACGCCGCACAAATTTAGATTAATCACGTCTATCGTACTTTTCTATGCCTTGCCTCTACCGCCACCGCCCCGCCCTCTGCCTCTTCCTCTTCCTCTTCCTCTGCCGCCACCGCGTCCTCCGCGACCACCGCCACCTTTTCTAGGCCTCGGAATTCGCGAGACATCAAACCGCCCAACTTGACTCTCCTCGCCGAAAGCCGTCTCGCAGATCCTGTTAAAGTTGATGATGCCACAATCAACCACTGCCAACAACACATTCCGGAATCCATGCTTTAAACGTTGATGCATCCGTCCAGGACCAGTCCAACTCTCCTGTGGTGGGCAGTATGGAGTCGACTCTAATAAGGCAGTGAGTTGCTCGAGTGTGGGGATAGTAGTGTCCTTGGCATCGACTACACATACTCGGAAGTCGGGTGCCCGTGGCCGACCCTTGGTAAATGGGGCGCCGTCAGCTTTCCATACGAAATAGTCGACTTTGTATGGCTGTTCTGGCGTTTTATGTTCGGTGATATGCTGGCTGGGCTTGTGGCGGGGTATTTGCTCTAGTCGGGAATAAATTGATTTGTAAGAGTGGTAGATACCCGGGCGAACCAGTGGACCCATTGGTGGGTCGTGGAATGGAGATGGGAGCAGTGACGTCATCCAACTCCAAAGACTCCATGGTGGTTGGGTATCCTCCGTATCCTCTTCCCAAGCTGGAAATACGTGGAAACCAGCACGCTTCAGATGTGCATAGACTTGGTATTTCCGCAGGGAGACTTTTCCCTCTTCACCCTCCTCGCCAATAAGCATTGCATATGCCGCCTGCAAGCTTAGTGGCGTCCCCTTTTCGTAGTCTTCTGGATCCGGTTTATCCACCGGAAATGGCTTTTGATTGGTCTTGTCATCCTCTTGTTCCCGCGGCCAACCAGGCATTAACTCCTCTATTGGTAGTTTGGGGTACCATAGATCCAAGTTTCCACGCTCTACCAAGAACAATGCTTCTTCGGGCAGCAACCAAGATCTGCTAAAAGCGGGGTGAAAGCGTGTTACGCCAGGGATAGTCCGGCCAATAGACCGTTGCAAGGCACCTGTGAACATCTCCACCATAACAACACGGTTCCGCAAAAACAAGTCATCTTTTCCAAACTCTTTGATCCTCGAGACGTCCTTCACTTTATCCTCCAAGTCTCCCGACCAATATAATGGGTAAAACCATCCTCTGTTCCACTGGTCGAATTTGTGGAACCGCTCATAGGACTGGATCTCCTCCATTATCTGCCGACTATGCTCCAAAGTGTTGGACTGCGCCTCGGTGCCGTGCTCTTCAAAGTCCTTCTCTCCCTTGCGAATAGACGTGCTGGAGTAACCCTTCTTCTTCTTCAGCATGGCTTCAAACAGGCGGTAATCGGGCGCAAGGTCCTCGGCGCCATCTTCATCCATGTGGCCCTCGTCAGCGGCCGTCCGGTCGATGTTGGGCGCATCTTCGTCGTCAAGCATTTTGGTGAAGATCTGTGTATGAAATGGTATCACCGAATATGAAATGTAACCACTTGACAAATAACCAAAATGAAGATTCAGCCAGAGACACTTTTCGTGAAATTGCGCATTATCATGTTCAAATGGGCGTTTAGTGTAACGTTTAACTTTTTTGTGGGTCCACTTAAACTTTGAGTTTGCTTCAGCCAGAGACCTCCGAATTTGCGTCGCAGTTTCTACATTATATAACGCTTTTGAGATGTTCAAGTCAACGGTTACATTTCTATTCGTATTCTTATCAATCCCATTGTACTTTCGTATTTGAAAGTTCTAGGAACACAGTGATACATGCCATTTCAAACTTCATGGGCCTTTGAAAAAAAAAAAAGTGGAATTTCTTGCCCTCGCCGCCTAACAAGTTTCCTACTTAATGCCTAATTGATCATCTTCCTTCAACAGCAAACGCGCAACCAAGGGAGTGTGGCCGAGTGGTTAAGGCGTTGTGTTTAGGTTATCACCAGTAACCAAAACCGCAATGGGAAACCGCGCGAGTTCGAATCTCGTCGCTCTCAATATCTTTTTTTGCCTGTATTTTCATGATAATCAAAAATTACGACTGCCTTTTTTAATCTTTGACATAGCCAAAATGGTTTTTTGTTATGGCACTAAGAATTACACTCCAGTTTGTTTGTAACATCTTTTTTGTCATCTCGAAATTTGTGTTTGTCTAATGTTGTTATGTATCGACCCTAACCCTTCCATTGACCGAGAATCTTAGGCACGGGAGACTTCCCACTTCATGTCTGTGATGCTGACTTCCTCACCAGACTTCTCGTCGTAGTCAAACCAATCTTCGGTAAGTTCAACTTCAGTGAACTTAGTGCTGGTCTCAAGACCATCAGCCAACCACTTGCCCTATAACGTAATTGTCAGTGTCCAATTGCATTACTGGATGAAACCATACTTACCTCGGCGTTGAATGATGTGAACTCCAGACCACGGCAGTCAAACTCAAGGATCTTCTGGCGCTTGGCAGGCTCAGCCTGCTCGTAGGCCTTGGGGGCAATCTTGATAGAGGCAGAGGATTCTCTCTATGAAGCTGTTAGTGATGCGACTTTCGTGATCCCGGTACATAGAGCCATACCTTGCAGTTCTTGCACTTCCACACAAAGTTGGCCTCGCCACGGCTATTGCTCAACTCGTTTTCCTCCTATATTTGATAGTTAGGAGATCATCCGATTTAGGGATACAAAATGGTTTCTTACAAAACGGCTGACACCAACGGCCTTGGGGTTGGCCTCATGGCACGAGGTGCAGGTGACGGTGAAGGTGTACCAGAAGGGTTCTTCCTCAGTGTCAACGGGACGCAAATTGGTAACGCTTTTTACATGTTAGTGATACGCAAAAAACTCGACAGTTTCAGCCTAATCTACGTACCCGGTAAGCTCGGCAGTGAGGTAGAGGGCGAACATTTTGAAATAAGCTACAAGACAAGACGCAGCAATTGGCTGTTTTGGGAAATTAAATTACGACAAAATCACCGACTTTTGATATCAACAGCGTCTTATGATGCCCCTCATGACGTTGCACATGGTGGGGGAGCCTGCGTTCCACGTTTTGGCCATTACATAAGCGAGTTCAAACAACCCTAACCACCATTGTCACGTGTAGGCTTTTTTTTTTGCGTGTGGGCCCATAATATGAATGACCGATGCGGATCGCTAGGAGCTGTTACGCCGATTCGAGCCATTGGCTTTTACATTTAATGTGACATTGCAGCTGTTAAGTTCTCAAAAATCGACAACCACCGCTTGAAACGCCATTCCGCTGCTTGTCGGCCCCCTTCAATTGGCCAATTGCCCTTTCCATTCCTTTCACCAGTGCCAACTCTCTCGACTTAGGGACATTGTTTCCTGCTTCCCACTCGACCGAACCGGGCCGGCCCCTCCGCTGATATACCGACACCGAAAATGCAAAGTTTATTACGAGCTGGAAAGACGAAAGCCGCGTGCCAGTGCCGGTCATGTTTGACTGTGGTCAAGACCTCGATTCGCCAAATCTCGACTGGGCCCGGTCCCCGCAAGCCGACGTTGACCGAGGTCGTTACCGGTTGTTACACGGCAGCTTTCGGAACCTTTGCCGTTCTCGACGCCAAGGTTAAAGATGAGAGGAGGGATGATTTGGAGAGTCAAATTGATCAGACTAAATCGACAATTGCTGCGCTCCAGGCTGAGAATGCGCGGTTGATGGCGAAGCATGCCGACAAAATCATGGTGAATGAGAATGGCGAGATTGTGGAGAGTGACCCAGATGCTAGCTGGGAGAGCAACAGTGTCTTCGTGCCAGACTCGACTAGCCATGAACCAGCATATCTGCATTGGGACGAGACGCAGTCTAAGATGTTTGATATCTTCCGATCTACCGACTATTGGAAGTCATTGCCAGTCATCAAGCGGTCAAATTACAAGCGCATGCGACGATGGATTGTTGAAGATGCGGCGAAGAACTCACAATCCACCACATATTCCGATTTAGAGCTATCGACAAAGGAGCGCGAGGTTGCTAGTTTCGTGCGGTCAATATTGGGACCTTCCAACACAGTGGCAGCTCCTAACTATAGCGAGAACGACTCTCTCCGCGTACAAATCGAGACGTTGCTGGAGCAAGACTTTCCTAAGTTCTCTAACAGCTCCACAACAGAAAGCCAAGAGACTAACAAAACGCTCTCTGATTATCTCGTGCGCGGTGTCGAGGACAATCGGGAGTTCACCGTGGAAAATATTTGCTTCAACTTGCTTGTTTCGCCAATTGTTCCTAGCGGAAATACCTTCGACAGTCTCTTGTTAAAGCTGAGTGAAGCTGGCTATCACGGAATCTCAGAAGAGCTGGTTCAGAACGTTCAGTCCCATTTCAAGCATTACACAACCAACTTCACCACTGCTATTTGTATGCTCAACCACAGCAAGGAGGCGGGCCGTTTGGGTCTCACATACCACTATATCAAGAGAATCATGCAATGGGAGAAGGGAAGCGGAAGCCATTTGTTGACTGCCAACCGTTTAACAAGTCAGGGACGCTACCTCTGGGAGACCATAGTCAAGTCGCTTATGGGTCTTTACAAGTTCCGCGATGCTGTGGATGTTCTCTGTAAAGCCCTTATTCTCGGTATTGCCGTCAATGCCTGGGTTATCATTCAGCTCTTCACCATGTGTATATACCGGTTAGATAGAGAATTGGCTACGAACATTGTTCGTAGTCTCTCTAACTCGCCATCTGTACTGGGTCAACTATTCCAGGGTGAAAACCACGTCCAGAGTATTCTTCTGCACCAACTCCGGTACATTGTCACTATTAGCGGTTTGGAGGGGCATTCTCCTGAAGAACATGGTGCTATCTTCCAGCAGATTAGCGTCAACCCAGAGGGATTCACCATTCTAAACAAGAAACTTCAAGAACACGATTTACACCTACAGACTGAGCAGTCAGATAAAATTAGTGCTCGGTTGATGGAACTATACAAAACTGGAGATAACGAGGCTGTTGATAGGACGTTGGATGACTTTAACTTCCATTGGGCGGCTGCTTCACCACACAACTGGGTCACCAGAAATTTGGATCTCCAGTGGGAAGCCGATAAGTTCACCAAGTTTACATACCAAGAATACATAGCGGCGCAAAAAGAACTCCGGATAATGATATCTATGCGGGAGACTATGCAGTCTCTCCGAGAGTCGCAAAAGCTCATCTTGGAGGCAGAGGAAGCACTGGAAAACGTGTCTTTGGTGGCTGAACCTGAGACTAAATCAACACCTGATAAGAGAGCTTCTGAAAAACATAAGCCAATGAGCCAAGATGACTTCCTCGCTCAGTTTAAGAGTCTAGACGTTGATGGCAAACCTACACAACCGATTCCTGCTCAAAGCAAGCGGATGAGTTTAGAGCCGTATATGCCAGCATGGGCAGAGAACGCTGAACGTCGACAGGGTGTTATTGAGAGATGGATGCGGACTGAGAATCCGCTCCCGCTGAGCCCGCAGATCTCGGCTGATTCGATGATCCAAAAGAAGGTGGCGTTGTTGGAGTCTTTGCAAAGGAGTCTCCCAGGACATAATGCGCGGGTGTAGTAGGACACGGACATGGTGTATTATGATTGGAGTTTTTTGTACGAATATTGTGATGTAGAGGATTTGCATTTTACGAATTGAAGATAATATTTTAGACATTTAGAGATTCACCTCTTAGAATATCAATTACACGTCATGTGATCTTCCTGGTATACATTGCAGCTTGAAAATCGTTGCCTTCGTGTTCACGTAGACAAAGCCTAGACGTCAGTTTCTATGTTCACGAGGCTTGGTGAATATCCAGGGCTGGGTTCGCCTAAAACAGAAATTGTTCACATGACCAACTCCCCGAAAAAACATTTGCATTCTTTTCTCCACCGGGCTTCACCCCCTCTTTCTCTGATTCCCCCCTCGGAGAACTGCACGCTACGACCTAAAATCTGCCATGTTGGCCACCACTGTATTGGAGGAAGCAAGTACATCTATGCATCCGTATGATATCACCAGGGTCAGGGCCACGGACAAACTAGGTGATCCGTGAGTTCTCCATAGTAGATAACAGTCATCGGAGGTGGATACCGCAGTAACTTGTATGCTATAGTGGCCGAAATGGCGTTATAAGTGTTTCCATACATATAGGTTGGGTCCTGTCAGGATAAGGTGATCGGTAGTGGTGTATCTCGATTGGTTAATGTCTATGTATGATGCGTTAATTGGAGGGCCAAGCGGGGTTGGATTGTGTTACGCTACGGGAAAGGGGATGTCAATACGGCGGACTTGCATATGAAAAGTGTTGTTTATATGCAGACCGGGTTAAAAGTGTATAGACAGTCTTGACAGTTGTCCGGTTGCGCATGTCTGTATATGTATATATATATGGTCGACGGTTGTGATGAGCCCGCGACATTGGGTGATTCTAAAGTCTTCTAGGTTTGCTATATTTTGCTATATTGAGCATAAACATGTTTGTTGTGTCTGGAAACGGTAGGCTGAAGCAATGTCGGCTTAAAGAACATAAGCAGACCGGAGGTACCATTGTGTCTCATCTGCAGGTGATAACTGGTTAAGAATGCTGGAACACCCCCTTTTAGATTGTACATATGCACATGGCGCACCGCATCACCGTCTTGTTGTCTCCTACATTGTAGGATGCTGTAGTAGCAGGGCACATGGTGAGCACATATGGCTGGCCACGCTTTGGAGGTGGGGGCTGCATCAAGAAATGTTGCTTTGCCACTTTGCGCGATAGTTTCGTTCACGGGGATAACTGTGTCCGTCGGCGGTCGTTGGAGATGTCGAGAGACAGGTACGTTCATAGCCTGTAAACGGAGGCGCTTCGGGCGGGGGAGTTAGCATGCTGTAGCCAGTCGTTGTGATGGTGCCCTCCACGAGTGCTAGCTTGTGGACTGTCATTGGTGAATTTCAACAACGCCTGATATGTACAGTGCTGACACAGTGCTATAAAGACTGTATTGACCACTAGCTCCAGGAGGTCCCGGTGCCTGAACGGCTGCACAAAGACACTAACAAACCACTTTAAGCCCTGATAATGGTACATTCGGACAGTGCCAAGTTTAGAGCCAAACGACCCCACTATATCGATTAGCGTTCGTCAACGTCATTGACTTACTAAACGGGGTTGCCAATGCCGGATGTAGATGGTGGTAACTTGTGCACTTTATGATCAATTGATAGTATTTTTCCTTGATGTCTTTCAAGGTCCACTAATAAAAGACAGTGACCATTGTAGAAACTTCCTCCGGGGTCGTGAGCTTGTGTCAGTAACTTCCTATACTATATAAAAACGCTACCTTGCGTTCTATAAACATTGCCTTTTGTTTTCACGTTGCTCTTCTACCTTCTCTTCATTTTGCTCTTCATCAGATCCGCTCTTGTAATTGTTTTTACATCACATGCATACGATGGGATACCATTGAATTTCCATTGTTCTAGACTCATATCAAGGTATGTCACCCCCTAAGACCAGACCAGGGCAGGGCCTTTTGGTTTCCACGATGTTGCTACCGTGAAAAAAAGAGACTGGCTCCTAACAACTCACCGCGTCAATAGTTGGATCACTTTTCATTCTCATCTTTTGAGATTTCTTATGAGACTAGACGCAACGACGTCACCACATTCATAAAACTCGCGGCTCTTAATAACTAGCCACCATGAAATTTGGCCACAAGTAAGTACTACTACCGTTGTGCAATGGGAGTACAAAGTTTATTGACTTGACATGTGACAGTTTGCCCCGCAATCAGGTGCCTGAATGGGTCGTCTTTTATATCAATTACAAGGCTCTAAAGAAGCTGATCAAGACGGCTCAACAGGCCGCAGCGACCGGAGAGACTCCCGATCTTGCAGGTAAGTTTACTTCACGGCATATTGACCTTCGTCCGGCATTACTAATGCAAATGGCCTTGTAGAGTTCTTTTTCGCACTGGATAGAAATCTCGAGGATGTTGATGATTTCTACAACAAAAAGCGAGCTGAATTTGTGCGCCGCCTCAGTTTGTTGATGGGCCGGTATGGTTCAACGCCTGAGGACTGGTCTGTCTGCTGCAACGAAGATGAAGTTGAAGAACTTACTGGTGCACTTCTCGACCTCCGTGCTTCGTTCCGCAAGCTTCAATGGTTTGGAGAAATTAATCGTCGTGGGTTTGCTAAGATCACGAAGAAATTGGACAAGAAGGTACCAACGATTGCATCACAAACACGATACATGGCGACGAAAGTCGACATCAAGCGTTTTGCCAACGACGCCCAGTTATCTCGGGATTTCGCCAACATCAACTCTGCCATCTCTGCCCTGACTGATAACCTCAAGGCCGACGATGACCGGTCTGTCACCTCAGTGCGCTCTACTGGGCGGAACTCGATGAAGGGAAGTCTTCCATTTTTACCGTCGGCTGTAATGGAAGCCCTGGATGTGGCCGTAAAGAAGAACGACACCCAAACAGTTGAATCGAAATTGCGCGAGTCTTCTGTTGCACCGGGATCCCTCCGCCTTATCTACGCCAATCTTCTACAGCGCGCCATTTCGGCGAGAGCGTATGGATCACTGGACTACTTACTTAGTAAGGTGGGCTCTTTGGATGAGCCCGAAGACATCAACGGCCGTAATTGCATCCACAGACTAGTCATTCACATTGGCCGCACCAAGCACAGTCAAGGTACCAAGGCTCCTAATAATGGCATTGCGGCTGGTACGCAATTCTCCGATCAGTATATGAAGCCACAGACCTCGTCTGCTGAAGGGGTTTTGAATGGCCAAGAGCCTCAGTTGTTGACAGTCGACGACGAGGCTGTCAAAATCTTGGTGCACTTGCTCGACAAACTCAAGCCCGAACAGCGAAGTGCAGTTATGAGCAAAGACAATTCTCAGCGACTGCCACTTCACTATGCCGCCCAGTTTGGATTTCTTGTGGTCTGTGACTTACTACTAAAGAAGATGCAAGACTGGGGCTTTTTCAATGTCGAAAAGGGCATTGATGGTCCCGATTGGTTGGACAGCGAAGGTCATGCTCCCATTCACCTTGCTGTTATTGGAGGACATCCTTTAACAACCAAGGCTCTCTTGGATAGCCAGAGCTACTCCCCAGATGGCAAAACTGTTACGCCGACAGTCACTCTCTCGGGAAGTGTTCTTGCAATTGCTGTTAAAGCAAACTTCTCTATAATCGTTGACATGTTAGTTAAGGCTGGTGTCAATGTTAACTGGCAAGATGAAGGAGGTGAGACTGCTTTGCACATTGCCGCTCGCTACGGGTTTGTTGACTGTGCGAAGTCTCTTTTGGAGGGTAAAGCGAGACTAGACGTGCTTGAGTCGACATACTCATGGACACCACTCCATGTGGCTGCTGTGGATGGAAAGCTCGAGGTTGTGAAGCTTCTCATTGAAGCTGGTGCTATTCTCAACGCTCCCGATTCTTCTGGGTGGACTGCCAAGGAGCATGCTGCTTTCAGAGGCCACATTGCCGTGGCTGATCACATTGCAGAAAAGATCACGCAGCAAGGCGTGCTTTCCATTAGGCCTCCCCTTAGCCCTGGAGTGTCGACGAATGGCGCCCGGCCCGAGGGTTCAGGGCCATCTTCCTTTGACAACAGAAGATCCGTTGGTAAATCTCCAGAGCCAGTCAAGACTTTTGGGCATAGATACTTGCAAGATGAAAGTCTGGTCTTGGTTAGCTTGGGGTCTATGGATATGCGCAAGGCTGTTGAGGCTGTCCAATTAGATCGTGTTCCCATGAAGTCGGCACACACTACTGAACTGGACACCATTCTCTCCATTGTCGTGTCAGCTTCTGGTGCTCAAGGTGAGCCTAAGGTTATTGACCTGCCTGCTTCTGAACACATTATGACAGATCCAATTGTGTTCACAACCCACGACGCATCGGACGTCAAATTGTTTTTTGACCTAGTCCCAACATACTCGGCTGGTCAGCGCAAGATCGGCCGTGCAGTCGCGATGCTTTCTTCCATCCGGCCTAGCATCGGTGCTAAGCGGATGAACCTCCAAGGAGACGTTTGTGTTCCGCTCGTGGACCTGAACCTTGAGGTGATTGGGTCTGTTAACTTCAACTTCTTGGTTATTACACCCTTTTCTCACCCCAAGATGGAAATCACATCGGAGAAGACGTACTGGAAGAAAATGGCCTCAACTATGTTGATTGGTCATCGTGGTCTAGGAAAGAATGCTACCTCTACGCGCTCACTTCAGCTTGGTGAGAACACCGTACCATCTTTCATTGCGGCTGCCAACTTGGGAGCTCAATATGTTGAGTTTGATGTACAGCTGACAAAAGACCACGTCCCTGTTATCTACCATGATTTCCTTGTCAGCGAAACAGGCATTGATGCTCCTGTACATACAATGACGTTGGAGCAGTTCCTACACATCAACTCGGATTCATCGCGGGCGCCCTCGCCTAGTGTGACAGCCAACGGTGTTAAATCTAGAAGTACCAGTGTAGGCCCTCCTCGCCGTTCCCGAACTCTCGGTTTTGCCGGTGATGGGCACAACATGAACGAGCGTATGAAGCATACACGTGACTTCAAGGAGAAGGGGTACAAGGGAAACAGTCGTGGCAACTTCATCCAGGCACCGTTTGCCACGCTCGAGGAGTTATTTCACCAACTTCCAGAGCATGTTGGGTTCAATATTGAAATGAAGTATCCCATGCTCCATGAAAGCGAGGAGCATGACATGGACACCTATGCTGTCGAGTTGAACTCGTTCTGTGATACTGTTCTCTCAAAGGTTTACGATCTAGCGGGTCAGAGACACATTATTTTCTCGTCTTTTAACCCAGATATCTGCCTCTGCCTAAGTTTCAAGCAGCCTTCGATTCCTATCATGTTTCTTACAGATGCTGGAATTTGCCCTGTTGGCGATATCCGAGCCTCATCGCTTCAAGAAGCAGTCAGGTTTGCTAGTCGGTGGAACCTACTGGGTGTTGTCAGTGCTGTTGAACCTTTTATCAACAGCCCACGTCTTGTTAGAGTTGTGAAGGAGAGTGGTTTGGTTTGCGTCAGTTACGGCGCTTTGAACAATGATCCCACCATGGTTCAGGTATGTTGTTTGCTTTTTGTCTGATGTTTGAATTTTGACTAACCATGTAATACCTTTGTAGAAACAAGTTGAAGAAGGAATCGATGCTGTTATCGTTGATAGTGTGCTGGCTATCAGAAAGGGTCTTACTGCACATGAGATTGCGCAGGCCAGTAACGGTGCAAACAGCACTGGTAGTCCCTCGCCAACATCTGAGCAGGAGTAATGTTGTGGTTCAGTAATGTATAGTTTAATGTATTTGGTCCCAATTGTTATGGTAATACCTGAACAAAGTTCAATTCGCCCCAAAATAACTGTGATGGAGGGCCTCAAATCTTTGAGAATATCAAATTCAAACTCCCAATTTGGGTTTCAATGTTCTCAAGGAACTAAGGTGGCAAATGAAGCACAAAAGGTTCCAGGTATCCCGTTCAGGAAGGAAACACAAGATGGCCAAACTACCGCAAAAGGAAATTCCCGATAGGGGAACTTCTATTCTGGGTATCGAATCCAAGTGTTGGAGTGACACAAGTTGAACTTCTATGAATGTCTGTTATAGAAGAACGAAAGAAAGAACACATGGGCTGAGAAGGTGGTAGTACTCAATGGCCAGGGGGGCAAATGGGCAAGTGTGGGACTTTGAAGTGCTACAAAAGATGCAAAGGTGGGTAGACTTGACAATTTTTCAGTCGTTATGGATTACGGAACGACAGAGACGTCGGATGAGTCTGTGTGTTTACAATTAGTGTGGTGACTCTAAAATTGCTCTGTATGTCTTTTCTCGAGGCTCTATTGATAATGGGATGAAGAACGGCAAGACTGGACGGACTTGGTGGTGGGGAATGTGGAGGTGCGGGTGATCGGCATGCAGCAGCACGTGGGTAAGAAACGAGTGCGAAGGTGGGTTTTTTGTGTGTGTTGTCATGATTGCTGCAATATGCAATCGGAGGATACGCGGGTTCCGGCAGCAAGTACATTAGCCGCGTGCTGTGGCTAAGCTGGATCAGAAAAACTACCAGATTTGGAAAGAGAGTGTTTTTGGTGGGCGCGGAAAATTGAAAGGGGGTGTTACTTGGATGGTGTAGAGGTTCTAGTGGGGTGTGTGGGTGGGGTGTCGTACGAAAGCAAACAGATGAGATCCCGACGGTAGATGGTTTCCTGGAATGGGAAGTACGGAGGAGATTTTGGTAGGAGAGGGTCTAGGTCAGTCGATGTCGCCCAGATTATGCGTAGAACAAGTGCAGGACAGACTCACCACGTCGGTACAAGGACGCTTGGCGGTCCCTGGTGACCCGATGAACCCAGTGCCATGGGCCGTTCCCTTGCCAAATGTCCACAGCCAACACGAAGGGCGTCCCGTCCATTCGTCTGAGACGATCGGGGAAACGACGCCACGCGTGGCAAGTCGGGAGGGGGAATGCACGGGTCCCTGACGTGCCATTTCTCTTGAGATATCGCCCGTCTTTAGCCAACGGGACAAAGCTGGCGTGGGTCTTTATGAGGCGTTCATGTCGTGTTACGTGACGGGCTGGTTTGGGGCGTATTGAGTGGTTGTGATGGTGGTTGTAGTCGCGGTTGGCGTTGTTCGGTGGAGACGGCGAAGAAGAGGGGAAGGTATTGCGCGTGAGGAGGTGGGCAGTTGGCGGCATTGGTGGTGTCCGAGAGCGGTGGTGGGCAGTTGGCGGCTGTCAAGAATGTATAGGCGGGGTTTTGGTTCGGTTTTCCTTTTTTCTTGGTGGGGACTGAATGGATATGGCCGAGGCGGGGCTTGTAATTCTTCGGCTCCGTTGCCGTTTTTTTGAGCCAGGAACCGTGTATCGCGGGAGCGGCCGTGTCGCCGGCCCTATAGGAACAATACAGTACAGAGACACCACATCAAGTCAAACAATCAACCAAACAAAGCAAAATGTTAATCTCCGCGACACACACATTGGGTCATTTGCTAGATTGTGCAAAAGGCCACTCGGTAACAGGACACACAGCGCTACTTCACCGATCCTCCTCCGGGTACTCGCGGCAGGACAAACAATGGGCAGAGGAAAACGGGTCGACAGGTTATGCGGGTTTGTACAATGTTTGCTTGATTTTTAAGAGGGAGCTGGGGAGTTTTCATTTTTTTGGTGGAGGGAGGTAGTTGGTGCGGTGCGAGGATGTGTTGAGTGCCGGCGTTTTGTTTGCGCGGTTGCGACGGCCGGCCGGTGGACGCCCCGGTCGTTCCGGATGTAGTGGAAGCTCGTGTTGCAGCGGGCGATGAAGGCCCAAGAGTTTTTTTTTCTGCTCCTTTTTGGCCTGGGTGTTGTTTACATGGTTAGTTGGTGTCTCAGGGAGATAAACAGGCTCCTTTGGTGTTTTTGGTGGAGAGGGCTTGACTATTTCCGGGGAGCCACCAGACTATTTTCATTGTTGCGGCGGCGTGCAAGCTGCGTATCAATGCTGCACTAGACCATGATCTACCGCATGTCGACCGACCGAGTGATTCCCCTCTCGTGGTGCATGTTATGTCCCCCTGCAAGAGTAGTCCATCAAGGCGTGCACAAGGCGGCGTCAAACAAGCCAATGCGCTTCCCTTCTGTGTAACACATGGCACATAACATGAAGGTTGTTTTTCCGCAGGGACCGCCGCCGAGGCTAATTGACCCGAACCCGATTACTTGTTTTTCTTTTTAATGGTGGGTATGGGAGCATGCATGATCGTGTTCTTGGGTTTTTCGTTCAGCGTGCTTCTACAGTTGTGGGGAGTTTTGACTCTTTTGGGGGAGCTGGGACATGTCGCTTCCCGGTGTGTGAATGAGCTGTCGTTGATTAGTAGGGTTGTGTGATGTATATGTGTAGGGTTTTTATCAACCAATCATAGATGCAGTTGGGTGGTGACTATAGAAGACGGTTTGTTGTTCAACATCAAGGATAGACTATCCTCTAATGGCGGATATCATGTAAGCATAAACGCCTAGCGCTAGGAAGTTCTATGTTCGGCTTCCATAGTCGTCATCGTACCCCTCTTCTTTCCTATACTGGTTCCCCTGACGTGGTGGCGTTAAACTAGTTGGAATCACGCATCAAACACTCCTAGATGGGATATAAGAAACGTCACTTTCAGGCTGTCGTATCCGGCCGGGGCAAGCCATCGATTCTCCGTGATTGGGTAATTATGACAACTCCTGAGCGGCTATGTAAGAGAAGGAACCTACATATTGCCGGACGATTTGAGGCAGTACAGTTGGGCTCTTAAAAGGTTAACCGGGTTGGGTATTTTGTCGCTTACCTTGCACCGATGACGTGTGAGAGAAAAAAAAAGAGGCTTTCTTCCTTCTTATTCGGCTTGTTTGGAATCATTTCTTAATCAAGTTTCTCATCCCTTGCAACCCAACCTTCCTTCTTCATCCTCGAATTATCGCCCAATCCCGTTTCGCTCCGGCACAATACTTGTCATCATAAGAATTGTCTTTGTCAGACAAAAGTTGTAGCCCAGCGAAATCCCTCCAGAATAGTTAACTATTTAGAACTAGGGGGGGGCGGGTGACAAAATTTCTGTTAGCTGCCCAATTGGGAAAGGGGACTAGAAAGGGAAAATACCTGTTTGGGTAAACGGGTTGAAGAAATCTTCAAGTGACGGTACTTAACTCACAAAGTATGCGTGGTCGTGAGGGTATTTTTGTGATGATGACGGGGATAACAATGGAAATGTGACGGTAGGGAGCGGGGGGTGGGGTGAGGTGAGATGTGACGGGCGAGTTTTGTCTTGTCTAGTTAGTGATGTTTAGGGATTAAAGAAGGAGAACCCTGAAGCCCTGTATTTGGGGGTTAAAATTCTGGGGAAAGTACTCACGCACGACTGGAGGGTTGTAATTTACTAGCCAATAAAACATGGACGAGGCTGCACTTGTGATGAACTGTAGAGAGTTGGTTGTAATAGGAAGGTTCAAACATGAAGTAGGTGATGAGGTATGTTCATACACATGTGTTGTCTATGTGATGTTTTAAACCCCACGACCAAAAGTTTCCTTTGTCATCAATGACAACGACACTTTTGTGTTGGACATGTGTATGTACATACATATCTATCGGGCGCCTGTCTTACTAGATGTTCCTTGGAAAAATACAACTTTACAGTTACTATAAGCCTAGGTTAACACATATAGGCTAAATATGGTGGCTAAAAGCTTGGTGTTAGTCCCCGTGTTAGGTTTAATTGGCCGGGAACGGAGATGAGACTATCCAGTTGAATCTAACTGCATTTGTTTGTGAGTAGATGGAGTTTGTTTGCATATTGGCTTCAGTGGGGGTCTTTGCGGGTGCATACATACAGTACATGTGGTCTCTAAGTTGCGATACAGTATGCATGCGAGTGCACATGTAGCATTTGTGTACAACCAACCCACTCGGAACACAAAAAGCCATGAAACCGAGGATGAGCCAAAAGAACGGCCGTAGTGGGAGCGATCTAGTGGGGTGAAGAAGAGGAACAAGTTCCTTGTTGTCTTAGTTTTAGTCTACGCTAGTTCGACAACAAAGGGAAGTGATTTCCCCACGCTTGAGTACGGTACTTTGAGGGTTTTCTCTCCCACTCACTCTGGTCTGTGAAGAATCTTACTGTCCGTCCGTCCGTCGCGACATTCCGCCCTGTTAATGATTTCTGATAGAAGAAGAAGATAAAAAAGGCTGTCTATGCTTTTTTTTTTTTCGGTTGGGGTCACTTGCTGTTTCTGGCTTTAACAAACGAAGTTTAGCTGTGCGGCCAGTTCGCTGTCATCGCTCGGGTGTCTGTGCATCGTGGAACTCGACCAACGCATGTATATCGCAACGACATGCCACCATAACCACCAGTGGCAGCTACACTATCGATTGTCTTGGGAAATGTGGCAACGATGGCGGCATAGAGAACAATGCCATTGTGTGGGTGTTTGTCTGACGCCACATTTCTTTTGGTTCAACCAAGTCATGTGTTCACTTATTGTGCTTCTTACCCCTCTCGCCCCTTGAATGTCTTCTATCACGTTGTCTTGAGTAAAGTGTAAAAGCCAGGGGTTTGTGAGGATTGACCTGGTGCATGAGCTTGTCTTCGGCACTTTTCTGTGAGTACATGTGTAGATGGTTTTCAAAGTTCAAGTATGTTATCTTTTAGGTTACAAAATCGTTAGACGAGGTAAAATAGATACAAGAACTGACTAGGTACCGAATTTGTGCTCGGCCCTTGGCCATTAGTCTGTTCCTTTTCTGGTTATACTTGAAAACTCTAGGGCAATTCCATAGGAACGGCTCCAAAGACAAATATCCCGATGCAAAAGGAAGGAGTAAAAATCGGAATACGAAGAAGTCGGAGGTGATCGGGTTGGATGTGTAATGGTTTCATTGTGGGTCTTGTCAACATAGATACGAGCAACTAAAAGATGGGAACCAAAGGGATATCATTTATGAAGAGGCGGTGTGCCTATCGAGTTGTATCTATGCACATATCTATGTAGATGATTGATTTTGTGAGAAATGACAAGTGCCAATATGTCATTTACAGATTCTTGTATGCACATATCTATACGGAGGCGGCAAATTGACGCTGGAAACGTAAGCTTCTAAAAAGCAACTATGGGTATTATGAGGCGGAGTAACTGTGAACCAACAACCCACATATCCAAAGTGACAAACCACAGCAAATTCCCCTATCAGGTCGGTTTTCAGGACCGTCATATTTCCATATTGAGGCAAAAAAAAACGGCTATGAAAATATGTACAGAGTAGATGCCCCGGTTAGCCCACGATTTTCTACAGTCTCAGGCTAGACGCAGTGTGACTGACTGTGATGGGCTACGGAAGACGGACCAAAATAGGCCGAATGGAATAATCAATCTGTACAATCCATAGGGTTTAGTTTTGTTTCTACATCGGAGAAGAGATGAGGGACTTTTTGTTGTTCCCTCTGTTTCCCCGTCTTCGTCAGGAGGCCGGAATGCTACATCAACGATGAACTTGCATATTCCTTTCTTCAACATTTGTTTTGTTTGGCCCGCGGGCCAAAAAAAAAAGAACTCTTGGGTTGGGGTTTTCAACGTCGCAGTGTAAATAACTTGTGATGGGGTCCGGTGATAGTCTTCAGGAGAACCATGTCTAACCCGTTGTTTATATAATCCCACCACTCAGGCTTACGGGTTTGTAACAACCACATTCTCATCTGTTCGCCTCGCCACCGCCTTGGCTACGGCTCCGGTGGTCTGGTCTACATTACGTCTTTGCGACAACAAACAGCTCCGACTCCGTGGACGCAGGCCGATAACCCCCGCGAAGCCTTGACCACCATATCATTAAACGAGCCCAACCACACAGACCAGGGTTACTGTTGGTTATTAGGGTCGTTATATGGTTGGTAACCCTGTTGATAAGTGACGAGGAATAACCCTGGTAATATTTGGTTTTCTTGGAGAGCCGGGTGCCCTCGTGGACGTCGTATTTTGCTCCAGAATAGGCTGGCGCCGAAGCCCATGTCTACTATATGTGGGGCCAATACTACATTACCTGGGGCAGAACAGGCTTGGCTGGAGGTGGCTATCGAACCATTTTGAAATGACATGCGGGCATTTCAACAGCCGGGGGGAGGGAATCAAATCAATATGAGAAGTAGGAAACAGGAGAATTTCCATAGAAGGAGGCAAACAATAGGAGAAACTAGTTACTTCTTTTGACTTGTTTGAAACATCCCGTCACCATCACAAGACTTGATAATGTGCTCCATTCGGCCCGCTTTTCCCACTTTCCGGGCTTGGGTTGGTTGTTAGACAAGCCCACCCACGACCGCGTTCCTGTCACTGACCCCCATGTTTCTCATCCCGGCCGTAACAGACTTCGCAGATAGAACCCCCACTCAGTAAATACATATGTATGTACAAAAGAAGCCCGGGCCTATATCTACCATAACTAGAAGACCCAGGTCCCGGCCGGCTGGTGGGTCCACGGACGCCGGAGTGGCCTGTGAATGCACGTATGTAAGGGGTCTTGATGGCCGGGAATGATGGGTAGTATCCGGTCATGGTTTGGAAGGACAATCGAGTGGCGTAAGCTGATATGAAAAGACGAAAATGTGAATAGAAGGCGAGTAAAGTGGCTAGCGAAACATGCGAAGGGAGGTCGGTCGGTCGGAAAGTAGAAGACATGGGGCTTTTGGTTACGAATAAGTGGCGAACAATGAGCGAGGCCGGTGACCTGTATGGCGGGAATCATGTAATGAGATTGCAACGTTGGTCGCGGCGTCTCTATTTGGTTGGAAATCACCACCGTCACGAACAGTCG
Organism: Huntiella moniliformis; assembly: GCA_000712465.1. Classification (NCBI taxonomy): domain Eukaryota; kingdom Fungi; phylum Ascomycota; class Sordariomycetes; order Microascales; family Ceratocystidaceae; genus Huntiella; species Huntiella moniliformis. Next base: position 190,336 of record JMSH01000033.1, read on the forward strand.
TTTTTCTAAACTTGTTCGTTTGGCCCGTGTTCCACCGTAGTCTCTATTCTTCACCGACAACGTCAACTCCTGGGTTTCTGCACTGCCCACCCTCGGTGAACTTACTCCTCCGACTAACCGACCGACCGTCCGACGAGGATAACCCCTTCAGCGGATATTCATTTGCAAGACCGGCCGACGTCACAAAAAGAAAATGTCAAAAAGGCCCCGGGAAGTGCAATTGCCTGCTCATCCACTATATCCAAGATATGGTACAATCACCAGCCAAGTGAACCAAACCAACGTTAACCACAACCAAACTCGCCATCCCATCCACCCACACAGTTCCGATAAGCTATTCTCGCTTGTCGTCTTATCCAGCCACGTGATACTAGCCGGTTTGTGCGAGGATTCCTTCGGACTATCTACCGTGAAAGTAATCCAGAAATATCCCAGTCTCGTCACAGTTGTCTTCTTTTTTTTTATTCTTTTCTCCGCACATATACTTACGCAGTAGCACCGACTCACCTGAAGCAAACTACCACAGTTTGTCTCGCACATCTGAGCTCCTCCAACCAGACGGCAAAGATTGCCCACTGAGTGGAGTTTGCCACCGCTGGGTCATCTCCGTGGTTGGGGCGTGTTTTGACAGCACCAGCACGTCTATGAATGGAATTGGGCAAAGACGACAATGATTTAGTACGGGAGATGAGTGCACTTTCTTTACCTTGAATACGGCGCCGGCAGAATATCTTGACGAGCGGTTTCTGGCGAACTCCCCACGGCCCATTCTGGTGCCAAGTGGCCGGCCAGATGTTGCCGATAACCGTTTCGAAGGGGCACAGAGAAGGGATCTGCGGATTTCGAAATCCGCATCTTGAAGATATTCCGTCTTGTCGGGTGGCTGACTGGTTGGATATCTACAAGCTGTGCGGTTGTTGCTGGTTTCTTTCTTTAGTCGTTTGTCCGTCCGTGACATGCGCTAATCTGATGACGCTAACCAACATCTTGGTAATGATTGTCCTTGTCTACTTCTGTTTAACGCTACAAGGTCGTACAAATCCCACGTGTGTGTATCCATCTGTCTTGGTAGTAGTCGTAGTAGTTCATGTTCTGGATATGAACCCAATATGATAGACATGACGATACTATTATCGGAGTGAATTCTCGTGAACCGATTTTCATGAAACAAATGGCCGCGCGACAACGGGAAAGCGTCATTTGCACGGCAGTTTACGCAGAGAGCGTGCCTGTCCACAGACTTTGGCAACCACTTGACGATGCTAGGAGACCCGTGCCAGCCCCGTCCGTCTGTCCATCTTTCCAGTTTGCAGGAGTGAGAGAAGTGGTAAGCAGAATGTTACCGTGTTAAGTAATAGGGGAATTACATACGTTTCGATACAGAGAATGCGTCTTCTTGTTTGCTCCTTGGGTGATTCTAACATGACATAGTACATCGTCTAGTGTTTAGTGTCTATCGTCTATCGTCTATCGTTTATCGAGATGGGAAAAATACCTAACCACTTTCTTCTTTTGGCGTTCCTCGACGGCATTCCTGCCTCTAGGAATCGGCAGGCTGACCTCCCTAAATCAAGCCAAACTCAATCTCTCAAAACCGCAAGCAGTAATCACCAACCTCACAAACTTACTTTCAATCCTCAACAACGTGCACATGCTACAGTACAGAGGAAAGAAAGGACAATTACCCAAAAGAGAAATACCCAAAAGGGTAATTCAACATAGTATCTTCAACCAAACATTCAAATACTTGACTCTGCTTACTTCTACATTTCTAGGTCAAAATTTCCCAAAAGGTATACTGGTCCTCGCTCACATATCCGTATCTCAGTGCAAACAAACTCAACAACGTAAGAAAAGGGTAATTACTCGATTGGGAAACCAGATATGAAGACAAGGGCATCACGGTGCACCGTTAGTCCGTAACTATATAGCCCTCTATAGGGAGAACGACGACATAGGGTAAGGGGTGATCGGTGCGTCTGAGGGTTTATTTACCTGTTGCTTTCTGGTTGCAATGGGAGGGGGTACGTATTACCGATGCCGACTAATAGGTAGGTAGAGCAAAGAGAATCATGGTACACACCTTATATGACGACAGTATTAAGAAGTAGGGTTTGTTTAGTACATGTAACGCTCTATTATAGCGGTGGTGTTGATGGAAACTTTGGTGGGGCTGGTGGAAGGCCGGTTTACTAGTTCATAACAGAGAATAGAAGGAATTGCATGATGGTGCGTAGTGTTCGATTCAGGTTATCGGTATTGGAGAAATTATAGGACATAGTAGGGTCTTTTGGGAATCTTAATACCAAGATACAATAGGTATCTAATGAGACAAGAAGGCCGAATAAAGAGCCGGTTGTCTCTATATTTGATTTTTGTATAGGGCAACAACACAGACAAACCAAAGTTTACGTATGTATCTCATGTATTGACTTACCACTAATACAAAGTCCATCTCCAAAACACCACGACTATCAAAGAGAGCGGTGTACTAACAAGAACAATATGGAGCCAAATGCTGGACGTCTACTGCATAAAGGACGACCACAAACAACCAGTAATCCTAGAATCCACAGGATTCCAGCAGGACGAAGCGACATCAAGATTGGGAGCGGGTGGGAAGGCACGGCATGCAGCGAAGGGGGAAAGGGGAGAACAAGAGCCTTTTTTTACGCTGGGGCACCAGACGATCTGACGAACAGACAATCGTGTCTGTTCCTTAGTATTGTAGTGGATTGCAAAAGATGGATGGTGTATTTCTGGAGTCGTTTTGAACAATGATAATACGAGGGAATCTGTTGGGTTCACTGTTGTGGCGGCGGTGGGTGCTTTGTTCATCGTGGGTATGCTTCAATGTACATACATACATACATACATACATACATTACATACAAGTGGAACTTGCCGCTATTGGTGGCGGAATTGCCCACAGTCTTGTGGGGTGGCTTGCGGGGTGAGGGGATATATCGTATGCAGACGTTGCCGCCATCGTCATAGCAAAGAGTGAATAGTTGATGTAAGAAGAGAAAAAAAACCATCAGATGCATGACGGGTATTTCGCGATATCCCACGGCCGACCAGTCAACTACCCCGCTCTTTTCAATGCAGATATCATGCCCCTTCTGCGGTATTCCCTGGTCATCTTGTACAGATCATCGTTCTTGGTTGGCTCAACATAGAATCCCTTATACTGGTGATGTAGCGGTCAGCATGCCATTAGGTAGGATCCCGCGAGCCTAACATCAAACTCGTCTGCACATCGGCCTCGCTTAGAGCCTGGGGACCAGCAGACTCGGGCGATCCCATAATCATCTTCCAGAACAAGGGCAACATGCTTTTTTTGCGGGGAGCAACATATACATGTGTATGTACATACATGCACATGTGCATACATACATACGTACACATGTATCTAGACCGCTGTAGAAGTAGTACTAGCTGCATCTACTACTTAACCGAGTCCTCATGGTCTTATAACCCTAGATATATAAGACCAACCCTATCACTTTATGACGAGCCGTCGCTGGACAAGTCTATTTGATTGGTCTAAGATGACTTCAAACCCACTTAGCATGGAACGTTGCCACTGTAACAGTCGATGAAGCGGTGAAGAATACAAACAACCCCAACCCAGAGTTGGCCCGACGGGAAGCCGATAATGTAGACCACAAGGGATTTCTGCCAGCACATGCACAGGCGGTATATTGGACTCCCTTGTGGACGTACATACATATGTGAGTAGAAAAAGTAGGGGAAGTCGTCATTATTGAGTGGCGGTGGACCAATCGATTGGGGCAGTTTTGGGTATGGCCACAGAATGTGGTCTTAGACACGCCCCTGGCCTTATATCCATATTTGCCTTCTCTATTGATAGAAGGCCATTTTGTTTGTCGACCATCAACGTTGTAACTGTAACTATATGATGTAACAGAGGGCTAAGAAAGGAAGAGAAATAATTTGTTAGAAAGTGGTCGAGGACGGCGACTATATTGAGGTCAGACGCAATGGGATGCTTGATCTGTGTTCCTGCAGTGATTATTTGAAAAATGCCGAGCCCAAGGGCTACGCTATCTGTACGGCCATCTGCCAGACAATCCGCCCTGACATCCATCACCTGATGTCTGTCACTTGTAACATTTCTTATGTACTATAGCCCGCCGTCAACCCATCTCTAATCAGAAGCAAAAAAAAACCAAGACAGCAAGGCCCGGGCCGCTGCTATCATCCTGTCTATCAAGGTGTCGTACCAAAGAACCTGCCAAGATACATTTTCACTTAAGCCGCGGCATAAATGAAGTCAGTACTACAAACTACTTAGGCTGCTCGTCCCAGAAATCTACTTGGCCATGTGTATTTCTTCACCAAGTCCCGTGAAGATCGTCGTTTCATCGACATACTAACGCACTTGCGTTCTTTTTTTTTTTCTCTCCTTCTCGCTCTGTTCCGAACGACAAAGTCTCTAACGAACGACAGGGCTAAACCCCAAGACAAAGAGGAGACACAACGAGACATCTTGAGGGTTTATGCGACCCGATAAGCCGGCGAACAGACCGATTTGTCCTATCGTTTACTTTTTTTCTTTTTCAACTGCCGGAGTCCGTCCCTTTCACGAGCGGGGCTACCTATGTACTTGGGGAAGGTGGCACAAAGATGGAGAGAAGACGTGATTTTGAAGTATATAGTCGCATAATCAATGGAAGTCTTGGAGCGGGAGATTGTGTTTCCGTATTTTTAAGTGTCAGTGGTGCTTGGTGATCGGAGCTTTCTTGAAGTTGATGAAATGTTGACTATGAGGGATTCGTTTTTGGAGAGGGGCTATGTACAAATTGAGCCGGTCCATTGTACCCTACCCATCCATCTCAGGAACCAGGCCTGAAGACAGCGCCCGGATACGGTGTCTTTGTAGTGGTGAGAGTGGAGTTGTTAGTTTCAGTGGGGTAGTTTTTGAGGCGGGCGGATCCGGCGTTGGTCCGTGAGATTGTCTGTCTGTAGATATGGGGAGGGGCCGATTACATCATACGGCGGTAGGAAATATGCCGACGACAGAAGAAAGCGGGGGAATAGTTCGCCACGTGCAAAATATGATGGATGAATGAACAAAGTATAGAATTACAAGGTTGCGCCGGAGAGTTGTATAGACGGTGTTGGGAGATTAGGCGTTGACGTTGACGCTATGTAGATCCACAGATAATGTTACAGACTCGGTGGAGAACAAGACGCTTCTATTGTGTGCAATGACGTTTCGAAGAATTCCCCAAGACTAATAAACCAGATTCTGGGCGAAATTGAAGTAGCCGGGTTCCGAAATATGGGAGGTCTGACATGCATAATTCTTCGGGACTTGAAGAGATGAAGTTTGGCTAAAGCAAACAGGTGCTAAGATGAACAATTTCCATGCACAAATACAGGATTGTACCAAATATCTCGCTCAACGAAAGCCACGACAGTTATCACGCGGCCTTCTCGGAGTATTGTATTCCCTCGACCAAAAAAGACAACTTGGTTGCCCAAGCTTCGATCGTCATCGGACATGGTAGGGTGACGCTGCGATTCCACACCGCCTTTCCCTAATCCAACGCTCTATAGATGTAAAGTAACCCCAACGTCTCATCTGGCCCCTCCGTTAACAAACTCCACAAATTTGAATAACACCTCATGAAACAACACACATACACCATCATCGCCGTAACATGAAACTGAGACAACCCTTTTTGGATTATCCCAAAAGGGTAAAACCAAAAACAGTTGAGTAAGAGGACGTAGTATCACGGGTTTCCTCATTTAGTAAAACCCGGACACCGCTCGTTCTCCCCCGCTTTGGGCCGTTCTTTATCCAGATTTTGGTAGGTTTGTGCTGAGTCTTACGGCCGGAGTGAAGACGCACCTACATTTTTGTTTTGTTTTCTTATTCTTTTGCTTGGACAGACAGTCTAGTTGAGAAACGGAAGAATACGTGCTCGGAGAATGAGTAGATAAGGTGGAGAAAGCAGGAACCCGTATAGAGCGTGTAAACCGACGGACTGATAGGACCGGGCGGTAAATTTCTGTTCCTCGTGACTATACAGCAAAAGTATTTGGCCTATCACTTGCTGATAACCGCCGCGATTAATGTACCTGCATAGCTCGTAAATGACAGCGTCACATAAGGATTCAGTTACCAAAGTGGGGCCCGCGACACTTTACCTTCTTCTATCGGCGATTGTCAATCTTTTTTGTTGTCGAGTCGAACCATATAGAGAGTAAATACCACGTTCCAAGCCAAGGAGTTATCGTTGTACTTGTCTCTTTGAGAATCTTCCGAGTACTCATTAGCATGGATGCCAAGTCTAGATGTACCACTGAAGGACTAGGCGGCCATGAATTCTTCATCGGAATATTCTGCTAGAGGTGTTCTGAAACGAAAAATTGAATATGGGTGGGAGATATGGTGACTTCTTGATGGTAGTGGGATTCAACGAGTTGACATGCTGGAAAATGGGTTATGTATGTGTGTACATCTATCCGAAAACAAATCTAATCAACGATTGGTCTTTAACCGATCATGAGAGTACACATCTATGTCATTGTGACCCTCATCGAATCAGACATACATACACAAAACCCCGCAAACAGACGCATACAACCCTCCATCGCTCATGTGTGAGCACACACAAAGATCGGCGATGAATAGGAATTCTCCGCCCCGTAAACTTGCTCCGATTGAGTACCCCGCAGGGCTGTAAGGGTGGGGGTTTACTCCTTGGCCGCCTGATACACTGCCGACATCCGGTGAAGCGATGAGCCCGGTACTCACGGACCAGCCACAGTTGTGTAGGCCATGTACGCCCAGTAAATACAGATCGGTGGGGTCTTTTTGACCGGATCCGACATAACTAGCCTCGGCGTAGGAATCAAAGTACATTATGTACATACATACTCACCATCGGCGATCCAAGCCACTCGCATGCAGTACCAAGACCCCGATTAATACTCCTGGTCTGGATCCTGTGTGTACAATGTGAATTGTGTGGGGGAGCGCGGACCGTCATCAGTGGTACGGTTGGTGACCACAAGGGATCGCTGGACGCACGGGTGCCGGAGATTTCAGTATATTGGCTGACTGACAAGTTCTAGAGAGCAATCTATTGATGAAGGGGTTCTCGCGCGCGGGCGGGTGTTTTGAAGGTGGAAATCTGGTTGAACGACGGGGTCGGATTCGGACGTGAGCTCACACAGACCGGACACCGAGGCTAGACTATATGGGGAATACGATGTTGAGGGCTGTGTGTACGTACATACATACACTACATGGACTGATTTTGAAGTTTTTCGGATAGGATAGCCGGGATGAAATCCATCTTTTTAATTTGGTATTGGTGGGCGGAAATCTCTGTGTCATGATTGGTTGTGGACCCCAACAAATTTGAGTTGCAGAATCTACATGTAAAGTTTCTCGCTTGTCGCGGTCCTGCAGCTGATCGGCGATAAGGTGGGATTTGACTTTTAATAAAAGCCGACCGACCGTTAACCCTTCATCACATGTCTTGGAATATCACAAACCTCGATATTCCAGTAATTTGAAGACTTTTCTTCTTCGTCCAGCTCGTCATGTGTAATTTATTGTCGCAATTTGTCACGATTTTCACATGTTATGGTTTGTTTGGCCTGTTTAGCTGTGTTCAACCCTAGTTGGAGATAGGATATCCCGGTTTCTCAGCTAGAATCTTCAACAACTACGCAGACGAAGGCACACATGTAGCGGGGCGACGGAATGAGTGCTTACAATTACTCAACATAGACAAACTGGACCTCAACTATGTATACAACATTTTCTTGGTTGGATTAGAGTCAATCTGACAATTTGGATGAACACGACATTATCAGAGGAAGGTACTACCCATCAATTGCTCCATTTAGTAATATTACACGAACTTGATAGTTTTGTTCCTGCGTGGGAGACACGGGATTATGCATACGGATGCAAAAAATGTGTCATTCGTTGATTCAAGGGAGAAGATATCCGGAATAGGATATTTGACAATATATCAGCTGTCCCAAATGACAGTTTACGTGACGGGTTGATTTCGTATCATGGCTCATTATCGCATGAGCTCGTCACAATACACGTTATGTAGTCTCGATGACAGTTCTTATTGGCATCCGTACGTAGATCTATCACAAACAATAAGTGAATTGTGTTCATCACAATCGCTCAATGCGATGTTTCTGACATGATTTGGTGATGGTACTCGCCGACTACCTCACTCTTATCATTACCTGGGTCGATCCTCGTCGGGTAACTCATCCCAAGTCTGGTGATAGGAATACACAAGAGTGGGGGTTGAAGATTCGTGTATATGGTGACTCTTGGTGTCTCGAAGATGCGGGGTAGGTAGTGAACAAGACCAACAAGATATTTGTGATCATCGACGGGGGTTATGAAGATATAAAGTACCGCCATAGGACAGGTTTATCCATGAGAAAGTACTGTCATTCAACAAACAACTCATCTGCTTCTCAACAGTACCAATATAAGCCCCATTAACACGTCATCGACCATGTTATCCTATCCAGAGTCATCTCCTCTGCCTCTCATGTCCTTTGTTTGGCCTCAACCATCGACACTGCCGCAGCCAGTTCTTAAGGGCCCCAGTCACGTCCGACTAGCCAACATCATCTGGTACATATACCCAGTCCTCCGCTTCATCGTGTACATTTTGACCATCCGGATCCGCACCAGCTCCGGAGTCCCTACATACACTCGGTCCTTCCGCCGGTCTCGCAAGATTGTATGGGTTCTCCCCGCCCATGTGATTCTCGGGACTGTCCAGTTTGTCCTAGGCGAGCTGCGCTACCTTCATCTCCTCTCGCATGACTTGACTGTTGTTGATCTTGCAGTTTCCGCAGTTTGGTCGTATACGGGACTTCGACTTGTTAAGCCGTTGCGCCGTGGACACCCGCCGTCGACTCGGGCAGGATATCAATTCGTGGCACTTGTCCGACCGTTCTTGGAGTATCTTGCTTGGCGCACTGGTGACTATGAAGCATATCGGGTTTCAATAGCCTTCCTTGATGCATTCATCTGGGTTCGCATACAGCTGTTCTTCATGGACAGTCTACCGTCCATCCCACGCTCCTGGCACTATGGAATTGCCATCCCCGCTTCTCTCTTATTCAGCCTCTCCCTTGCAGGCTTTTCTAACCTCATCCTTCCCACCACCATAGCCATATTTGTCACCATGTTTTTCAACTCTCTCGTTTCCTCGGCTGTTCGAGCCCGGCGGTTCTTCCGTGGAAAGCCCGATATGTTGACCCCCGTTGACAGCTTACTTCGGGCTTTGTTAACCCTTGGGTTCGGCGACTTGGCGACTCTTCGGTCAACAATCTACCGAACAACACCAGAATTCACGGCAGCTGTGAAGGACCAGTATGGCTATGTGCCGAGCAAACTTGTTGGAGGAGTGCAAGCTAAAGCCGAAGCGATGAAGCGGTGAACAAAATATGGGATGTTGGTTAGTCGAAGTTCGTCTATGTAGTACATCATAAGATATTTGCACACATGTACACACTGTACATACATACGTACTTACTTGGATCTCTACATGCATATAAAGATACATAGTATTCCTTCAATATAGATCCTATTGTAAACAAAAATACGGGAATGGTGATTGTCTCCCTTTTTTCATCTTCTCTCGAATATGTTGCTTTGTCGGCATCCTTCCAGCCATCCGAACTGCCTAAAAAGCCCTTGTGTGATTCCAAACTGATCACATCACCATCTGTGGTAAAACATGAAAGGTGACAGCACTGTGTATGAACTAGTTCTAGCGGTGATTCAAAAGGATTTATGGTGACAGGAAGAGGATCAATCCAACTGGAGGTGTTGGCCAGAAAAGCCCAACTGTATATACTGACTCTGATACTATACAACTAACGGTGTGAGCTTGCTTCTACCAATAGTATTACGAGCCTTACTCTTCTCAATTGGGAACTATATCAAGTATGCGCAGCTGAAGACTCGAGGTTGTCCAGCCTATGGATGGTAATTAGTGTTACCCCATAACGTATGTTGTAACGTTCTTCAACCCCCACACGTACATGTGTCCATAGATACATACAAAATATGTACTTCATAATTGCTTTTTGTCGGTTTCTCAGTCCCACCTGAACACCCCTCAGTGGCAAAAAAATGTCAGCCCGAGACTACCCTAGCCATAACCCGGCATTACCTTCAGCTCTTCCCAATTCAGTAATCCATCAAATCTCCAAAACCTGGCTGATTTGTTGAACACCTAAATCAAGAAAGGCGGTGTCCAGAAATACCGGGGACCGCAGATCACCGATATTCACCTATTCAAGCGAGGTTTAACCTTCATGGCAGATATCCATCTTACGTCAATTTGGAGACTATAATCTAGCCAGAAGACAGAAATGTCCGCATGTATGTGCATACATAATAACAAACAATGAGATACAACGCAATATTATGCATTAGTAGAAACCACGACGCCTGAAGCGAACGGCGGCATATTCCCCGCCAACATAGGATAGCCTAACCAAACAGCATATAAGCGACCATCTATCGGCATTGCTACAGCCCGGCTTGGCTGGCAAGTGGCCTGGTATACGGGGTGTTCCCTTCTACAAAACCCCTCTATCCATACAACCTGAGGCCTCATCGCTTCAATCGACAATGTCGATCTCCTAACCCGATCAGAATGCAATCCCGATGAAGTGCACCCCACAGTCAATCAACAAATGAATTCCAAGGCTACTCTAGTCCTCCTTTACTTTCGAATCTGCACGCCAATTAGAGGTTAGACTGTTAGACTCTCCTTCGGGTCAAATGGCCGGTTTTTACCATTTTTCACAACAAAGCCAAAAACCTAGTGCTGATCCTGGAAATCGGACATAAGGGTTATCGCAATCAATCAAGAGCTCAAAAATGCTTACGGGCGAGAACTATGAAAGCATATTTTTGTCGTTCTTAGATTCTATATACTATACAAGCCGGTGCAGTTTGGACGAGCCCGAAGACATGGCATAGGAAGATAGCTGATGAGAATATGTGATTCGGGAAGCAAACGAGATGAGAAATGTGACATGTTGATCACATCCAATAATCCCAACTGTCTGGCTAACGTGGTTATGGGATGTTTCGTACGAGACAAGTGCCAGCCACAGACAGACAGTCTATTCCTTCTTTAGGTAGCTAATCGAAAGCCGACGGCAAAGTGAATCGATTCAAGGTGTGTGTATTCAGATCCAATCCGAATTCAGAATAGTTGTGATTGATTATGTGACTTCATACGTACCGATTAGAGCCGCCATCGTCGTCCGGCAAATCTACGAAATAACTCATGCATACCAAGACTAAGCCAACACAATGCCAAGACTCGAGGGAACACACACCATGGCCGATATCTGTCCATACACCTATTCAGCAAGCATCACCCCGCATCCGCCAGTATAGCGCCGGTTTTATACTCTGGAGATTCCATGTTAATCGGCAGTCGAAATATTCTTCAACAGATCGATTAGACACTTCCGAATCTTCGGTGTGCAGATACATATGTACACTATACCCTACCATGAATGTACCCACTGAAAAAGCTGTCGCGGCCTTCCCCGCTCGGGAATCTTGGCATTCTGCAGTCTAACAGTTTAGACGGGCTCTTTCGCTCATAATGTAGCAGAAACTAACCTTCTTCAGTCAATGATATGCGTTACAGAACATTGTATATGGTGTTTGCTTGTCATACTTAGGATATGCTAGCTGCCAAGAGCGGCTCGGCAGGCAAATCTACGCCTCAAACCTTGGTCACAAACTACTATCGTAAAGGAAGCGCTATCGGTGACGCTTTATCGACCTAATATTAATAAGGGTTACAGTGAATACATAACCCCTGCTTTGTTTTGTATGGCGAGTCAGGAAACTGGTTTGTCCCACAATTCTTCGACGACGTTCGTGATCCAACATGAAATACAGATATAGACTTGACATCATGACAAGCTATACATGGGTTCTTTAGACACATCAGTGCCACAAATAGTCAAACTCGGGGTATCTGGGATAGCACGCTACCGAACCACTGACACGGTCATTTCGGAGTATTGTAGTATTGTAGTATGGTAGTCCGATCGGATATCTCTTTATGAGGCTAGCTTCATGAGAACCCGCTATAGTAAGCATCCACTCATCCACATCAACAAACATCTACGGCCGCCAAACAAAGCCGCTTAGACAAACTAAGCCCTTTGGTCTTGACATCTGACCAACCGACCCGCCTCACGGACAAGTTGACCCGTGCTTTCATTCCCTTGTTATCGCTTGTCTCTTCATCGCCGTTGCCGATGTCGAACCCCACGGCAGGCACTGTAGGAATACATGTGAGAAAAATAAGGCGGACAATGCTATTATTCCATCTGACAAACAACGCTCTATGGGGTTAGTTTCGATGAGGCATATGTGAGACGGATGCGCTAGAGCGGTGGAGATAGCTACATCGTACATATGCACCTGTGTAGAAGCGCCTGTGTGTTCTTCTCATGCAGGCGATCAACAGCCCTGTCCTATGAAATCATCACGGTAAGGACACAAACAACTAAGCATTCGGCAAAGTCTAGTACCAGGGCCATTCCCGTAAGTTACCGTAAACAATGATGAATGTAACCTTAACGATGTACAATGCGCATCCTCTCGGAATCGCCAGTGTAGTCTTGAACCAATTTTATAGTTGCATCTAAAGGAAGTGACCGCACTTTAGTTGGACATGACGAGGTGGTATTCAGGACACCAAAATAGGTCAATGATCGAGGTATTGGGTTAGTCTCACATGCAGAGCCGGCTTCACCGTGTCAATGGAGTAACGCCTTCAAAATGGAATTACTACGCCTGGTTCCAACACTACTGCACCTGCGCGACTTTTATAGACCGCAACTTTGTTCGCTCGGTGGTTGACCAGAGAAGGCAGGAGGGATTTCATTTTTTTTGTGTCTTTTTGCTTTTACGGGATGTCGTTGCATGGACAGCATAGAGAAAGGAATAACCGAGTTGCGAGAGAACCGGAGTGGACGGAGTGATATAGGAACGGCCGTAAATTGCAGGCTGCACGGTGTTCTTCGTATAATGTGGTCTAATGGGGTAGCCGTGGTTAAGTTGGGGGAGTGACGGCTAAGAAAACGGGCAAGAAGAGTAGGCTCTATACCAAAACAAGTCTTGTTTTTGAAGTGTATACTAGAGAGAAAGAGGATGTCGCATGTTGGCAAGGCCCACCCCACTTGGTTGTCTCCCCCTCTCTTCTCCATGCTCCATCTATAAGACAAGTCTACAGAACAGATGAGTGAACTAGCTAACTACTTTCCTCACTTATGCATGTGAGACTAACTAAACTTGTATGTTGCCTCGTGATATACATACAAGGAACAGTGTCTGTGTGTGTATGTTCATTGGCGTAATCAAACCACTTGTGGGCTTGCCTCATAATGTGGTGACGATCTGCGTGTGTACACATATGTGAATATCTATATAGTGTATATCACATGGGTTGAATATGGAGAAGCTATAAACGCCACCCTGGCCACAGCGAATTCTCCAAGGGCAAAAGAAAAGTATGTATGCATGATAAGGCTAGTGCGACTTTGTACTATATCCAAATGGAATTGCGCCCCGTCACAGCGCTCGGCCGATTTCTTGTTCTGGAATGCCGCCAGAAGAACATCAAGAAGGACTTACTAGAATCCCTTCCACCAGCCTTCCCGAACACATTTCGTAGTGAGACAAATTTTTAGCCTGGGAGTACTTTAGTACAAAATGTCAAACTGACACTGCCTCGAGCCCCCCGTTCGCCGGGTGTATAGCGGCAACACCACGCATGGAATCTTCAAGGGCCAGTTTTGAGGAGGGATGTCGTCCTTCTCGGTTGAGCGGGCCTCGGGGATTTTTCTTTGCTTTTGCAAATCAACCGGTCGTCGCGCCGATATCCGACCGGTGTCTAATAGATTTTGTTGGAGGTTGTAAGGGATAGGATGAGTGCATACATAGTACGTTCAGCTGGCTGTCACTTACAAACAGCCAAATTGTTCCCATAACCAACCACTATATCCCCGTCTCTATAAACACCCGTCGGCCACTAAACTAGGACGACTGTTGTTGAAATAGAATCAAACTTGCGGGCGGGTAGCGGTAGCGGTGGATACCTCCTGAAGGGGTAAGAAGACACTACTGACATTTTCAATCTGTACCAAAACGATAAACCCTCGCTTACACGTCAAACAAAGGACTTGAAGAAGTCTAGACCAGAAAGAGAATGCCCTGGGTGGCTTAAACGACAGGGTACAGTATAACTTTCTCAGAAGGTTTGGGGGGTTTCATACTAGGGTTGTCGCACGTGTAAATAGCCTGCGGTTGCGGGTTTCTGCGTGGGGGTAGAATTGCCGATGTTGAGGGTTCTAAATATGTACAGATGGCAAGACACGTACAGACATGCTAACAAGAACAACTTGATGAAACAAAGCTAGCCAACGACTTGTGGGTTTTGCCCTCGAAACGAGTGGGTTCGCCATGGGCATAAGAGCACGTCAGTGCAGAGGATGAGGGTTTGTCCAAATTGATAATTGTTTTGTCAAAGAAACATCATTTGACGGATGGATAAGAGACCATGTTCATACATAACTAACAGTAACAGGGCTGAGACGGATATCGAAAAACTAAGTGGAGAGACGGGTGCGATAGTGTGGGTCATCACTAACAGCCCAGAAATCCCCACCACCAAATCAGGAATGTCGAAATAAACAGCACTCAGCAAAATAATAGAAAAACAAATACTCCACTTGGTAGGGAGCGCGAAAGAGAGTCCTTCACAGCTGAAAACCCACAATATACGAAGAAAAATGAAGTCGTCGTCGTCGTCGTCGTCGATCGAGGTACGTTTCACCCCGCGTGTTTCGATCGCCAGATCGCCTCCTTGGGATAAACACTATCTGACCGTCAACTTCCCTATCAATCACGCAGTTTCGCAGACGTTTCAGAATGTAGACTTCACAGCGTAACATTGAGTTGAAACCAAACCATTCGAGAAGACTTGTCCAAAGGACCTTCATCGTGAATATCGAGAACATGTCGTTTCATTACGCCGCCCGTATGAGACGACCAGGAAAACTAGAATTTCCCCTTTAGGTTTAGAACAGTACCATTCAAAATGCCATTTTGGTTCATCGAGCTCTATCGGGACTAGTCTCGGAGTCGGTCTACCAAGGGCCCCCACTAGCACCCGGGGCCCATCTTTGCCCGTTGAAGCGATAGTTAGGTCAAGGGGCAGCTTGTAGTGTACCAATGTAGAATGGATTTGCAGCGTCATTGCCCTGGGGGGCCTGTCTGTTGCTAGAAGTCTATTCTTTACAACATCAGTCAGTTTGCTGACCACCACTGTAAAGCACATATGGTGGCTTGCTTTTAGGCCAGGCTAGGTCATGGAAGTCAAGTGTGGGGGAGTGGACCTTGATTTGTGGATGTTCTATGTATGGAAGTGGTTTTTAGGCACTTACTTTCGATGATCGATAACTAGTATCGACGATGGACCATACCATCGTCGATAGACTCGAAGCGGATCCTTATCGCAATCGTATCGATCATATGCATCCGTGAACTCTTTTCTTTTTTGTTTGGTTCATCGCCCAAATTTAGAACAAAACTCGGATGACGGACAACGCACAGAAAAAATGCCGACACTGTCCACTTGTTCGTCTCGTCCGGTGCCCGGTTTATTAGCAAATGACTCTTTGGCCGCCATCGGTTCGCACATCAACACACATACACACACAACATGAACAACACCGCCCGGTCTACGCCGGCACGGACACCGATCATAGACACCGATCGTTTCACTAGTTAGCCAAGTCATTCAAAACCCTAAAGGCCCTTCTCGAACCCCACAACAAAGGACGGCCCCTGTGTCTAAAGGGTAGCTAGGGCAAGGGGAAAGAAGCGAACCCTGGTCGTGGGGGTGGGTGCTTTGTCACAATCGTCCGAGTCATTTACACGTGCTTGTGAGCAACCAGACAAGCCCAGCCCTAGGACATACCAAGTCTGCACGCTAGAAGCTCTCGACACTTTGAAAAAGAGGGCCCGAGAGCTAATAACGGCGGATTGGGGGCCAAGAAACAACCCGTCACCATGGCTTTGGCTGTCAGCAAGTTTCTCTATTCTTGGACATGAATCTCTAATCGTCGTCAAGACAAATTCTCCTAGCGATTTCGGGTGATAGGTACGTGTGATGAAGAAGTACACCGTTCGACTCCAAAGCAAGGGGAGAAAACGGTCATCCGCCCTGGCAAATAGCCGTCGCAATCTTGACTAGTACACACATGAAGATTGTGTTCACGCTTCTCTGCCGTGTCTCAGGGATCCAGGGTAGTTATTCTGGCGTTGACTGCTGAATAGACAGACAAGCAAAACGGGCTCGGTGTGGGGCTATACAGCAAGACCGGGAGACGAACAAGAAATGAAGAGAGAGCTAATGGAATGGCACGGTCATTGGAAGGAATGTTAACAATCGGAGCAAATGGCTTGTTCCGTAGATAGCCAGATACACATCTACCAAGATATAGAAAAGCTCGTTCGTTTTTTGACACGCTCGTACGGACATGGGTTCTTTGGACTTTGATCGGGTCTGAGATCGAGGGGATTGCCGCGTGTGTGCTCTTGAGTTTGAGATCACAACGGTGCGGGATTTCTAGAGACTTATTCGCTGCGAGATTAATCGGCTTGACAACACCGGGGTCACAAAATACACGTGTTTGTTACGGCTGATTTCCGATAACGTGATATTAGAGATGCCAATCACATCGAGGGGTCGATCGGTAAGTGGGGTTGCTTCATCGCCTTAAAACTAGTTGTAACTGCAAGTCGTCATGTTCCTGCTCCCTACCCCCACTTGGCTTGAGAACGATAGCGCTGATGGGGGTCAATTGGTATGTTTCGAGAAAACAGGAGTGTCATCATCTTGCGGAATTCCGCCACAGGTATATGTCTGGATATCTGTTTGTTTGTATGTATACACAGCTGTAGATAAAAATCGCCCCAGATTGACATGTGTCGTGGGTGACAGAACTATAGGAAGATGTCACCTGTCATCGAAGCTTCATGTCAATGACGTGATGACCCAAACTTTGTGCACACTGTTTCACACAGTATTATGGTGTGTTAATATATGAATACAGTGTCCATAAAACTATATCAATACAGTAGACCTGATTGACCCTGACATGTGATGATACCCTAATAAACGTCCATCATGAAATTTATTCATTTTTGTTATTCATAGATTTTCCCTTGCTTCGGGCATTTTCCCCGACGGCTACGCCCCGTGACTTTCGTTAGCGCATCCCGGCACTTTTCCACTAACTCCCTGACGCCATGCTTTGAGGTGTAGTTTAGACTTTTCGGAGCATTTGTTTTGTCGGCAGCCTCCGATAGCTAACATTCTTCAAATTTACTACTTCAACACTACTAAACCCATGATACCTTGCTAGTGTTCCGCTCCTTACGACGCCTCAGTCTGAAAATCAAGTTTGATGAACTTTTGTGTACTATGTCCGCTTACATCAGAGGAAGGCCTACATCTGCGCTGGCCAAAGGGGTGTTGACATGCCGGTCAAGTTATCTTGGATAGCCGGGTAGACCGGTAGTTAGTGCATTGCTGTTTTTGTACACTTTTTGTTCTATCTTTAAGGGATACCGCTGTATAGACCCTTAAACTACGGGAATGGAGGACCCGTTGTCTGTTCTTTACACTAAGACATCCTCTCGAATACGCCTTTGATGGATGCTACGAGGGGGGCAACAAAGAAGGGGCAAAGGGGAGATATTGGTCTAAATCCAGTCACGAGAATCGAGGCCGCTGGCGGAATACGTGACCAGTGTAAATGAATCCCCACTTATTGTCTTCTCTGAGGAACACAAGATTTCAAACTCTCTTCATGCACGACCCTTTTGTCTTTGTATCGTCATAGATAGCTGCCGGCAATCGAGCTGCGTCCTGCGTGATCATTGTCTTTATTTCTCCGCCCCTTCTTGTTTGGCTTCCTGTTGCTCACAGACACCGCCATATGAACTCTGATCCAGAAGGCTCCGACTACAACAATGCCGATCAGATCGCTTATTCTGTTCCGATTCTCCTCTAGCCAATAGTTGGAAATCCCAAGGGCAGACTAACTCCCTCACTACCTTTTTCGCCCGCTCTTTCACGGCGACGGGTCTTGTGGGCGGGCGGCGGACAAATCCACTTAGGATTCGAAGAAGTTCTCGATCTGCCGTTGTCTAACCACCTTGGGTTGCTCGTTTGTTTTGGAGAAGAGATATCATCTTGGTAGACTAACTAGTAGATCGTGGTGATCGTCCTTGGAAAACACATACTGTGTAGGCTATCATGTTTTTAAACTGGCCCGGATGGGACAAAATTGTCGGTTTCGAAGTTGCCCAGACTTTTGTTCGCCTTACTCAAATTACAGGCTTGCTTTAGTAGGCCGACTACGAATTATGGTACACACTATGAAGACACCGGTAATGCCACATGTAAGACACACAGACATGCAGGCTCAAAAGTAAGCATCGGCATCTGGTATACTGACAGATTCCTTGGTTCATTCGAAACCATAAAGTATATACGTATTGAGAAAAGCGAAGAACCACGGGTGGCGGTGGCAAAGTCCAGCCTATTGATAGTCTATCCGACATGACATGAGTTATGACGTTATCGACAGCCTGAACATTTAGGTTCCGCGTTTTGATGGAATCGCATACCATGGTTCACGTAGTCTACTAGGGGACCTATTTGTTCTCGCTTCACGGTTTATTGACGCTACTGAGTCGACCCAAAAAAAGCAATGGTTGCTTTTTTTTTTTACGCCCGGATTGTTGACGACATGTCAATGGCGACAGGGTCTTATTCGCATGGCCACTGCCAAGTGTTGGCTGAGTTCCACCAACGGTTGCCAAGTTTACCTAGCTTGCCGGATGGCACATGGAAGGCCCAGTCAATATCTTGCTATACTAAAACGGAATACGATACCAAGAAATCGACCACAGGAACATTTGTAAGTTATTGAAACAGATAGTCCCTCGTCACTCGGGAGAAAATGAAGATATTCGTGATATCCTCGGTTGATGCAGGAGTAAGGTTGTTTGCATGTGTGAAATTTCCAAGTTGCATGTTTCTGTTACGGACCCTGTTGTATCAAATACCACACAGACCGGACTCCCGCCTGCAAATCTTACGGCCACGTTCCTGATCGGAAGTCTCGGTACCTCATGACCGAAGTCCCCAGGACAGAAGACGCCGTAATTTAACTATCTGCACATCTCCAGCCGGTTGTTCAACCGAGGCGAGGGGGGTTGGCTTGTACTGACGGAATATATAACCCCTCGCTGGCTCCGTCGGGGTATGATAATGCCTGTCTATTTGGTAACATACAGACAGGCTGGTCGTGCAGTAGGAAATATGAAACAGGGCAATTAGATCTCTGGTTGTGGTTGATGGAGCAGGTTTGCGATATTGTGATGGGTCGTGGTCTGGCGTGGGGTTCATTCGTGACACAATGGGTGGTCAAGAAACGAACATGTGCGTTCGTGACAAAGTACAGTGCGTTGGCCTCGGGAGATTCAATGCGTTGCTAGATAGTCTTTAGATCCCTACCTACATGAATTTGAGAGACTACATACATGTGAATTCACAGTATCACAACCTTTTTCCTTTTTTTAAGGTTTTCTTTCAACACTTTTCTATCACTGTGATAAAGCTAGTGACTGAAAGTATCGGAGAATTCAAGGACCCTTCAGCTTCAGCTTCAGGTGTGCTAGTTTCCGATCAACCAGTCACGAACACTAACCATAGGCGGTAAATCCCGCAATATCATTTCTCGTACAACATCTCGAAGGCTGGCGAAGGACAGAATGGAATCTCCGAAATAGAGACAAGGCCGCTTGTTATTTGCCCGGTTTCTACGGAAGACAAAACCACTTGGAATCTTGGGTAGACACCGCTTGACACCTGCCGGAATCCTCCCTCATCACATCCATTCCTTCGGTCTTGTCCTGCTGTCACATCCGATCAAGCAAGCTTTTGTGTCCTCACCAGCCGGACGAGTTGCACACACATCCGTCTGTCTCCCCATGGCCCCGGCCGCTTCCACCGAAGCAGGCTGATCCTATTGCAACATTCTATTGTGGCTTGCAGTAGTGAGAACCACCAATCGACTCCTGGCTATTCCTTACGCCCGGCAGACAAATTGTCTGGTCCCTTATCGTCATCCCATCCCCCTCTAAGTTGTCTCATGGGGCATATGATTCCTCTTTACCATGTCACCAAGGGCTCCCAAGGCTCGGCCAAGGGAATGGAGTCCTTGCTAATGAGAAAGTAGGATGGTCATCCTCGTAAAAGTCCGGCTTCGATGAGATCAAGGGCGTTGGTGCGACGATACAAGAGAAGCACATGTGTACTGCAAGTCAACCATGGTAGCTATTTTTTTTTCTTTCGGCCGGGGATAAGAATCTCAGAATGACGATCTTTACCAGTTACAATCTCCCGTATGCCTTGATACCGGGCTGGCTGGTCTGTCGTTTCGTCTTTTTTTTTTCTCTCTTTTCTCTGGCCCATTCGGAACATAAAGCACCACTGTGAGATGTGGGGTTCTAACCAATCATATAGTCTGTTCACTACCATGTTTGCTTTTTTCCCGAAGACGCCATATAAGCGATAGTCAAGGTCAATTGTGAG
This sequence comes from Huntiella moniliformis, assembly GCA_000712465.1. Lineage (NCBI taxonomy): Eukaryota > Fungi > Ascomycota > Sordariomycetes > Microascales > Ceratocystidaceae > Huntiella > Huntiella moniliformis. The sequence goes on from JMSH01000033.1 coordinate 211,092, forward strand.
CGGTGGTTAATCTTCGGCTATTTGAAGGGTCGGCTCATGGGGTAAAAAACGGGTTCTCTGCACCGGTCCCTTGCAGAAGTCCGTTCTCTGGGGCAGTTCGTGGTGGTTTGGGATATGAACACCATAGACAGATAAGCCGGGCGTAGATAGAGACTTGATTATGGGGTATTGTTCCCTCCCCCAGGTGATCGACCCACTACCGGTGTACATACGGTGTATTTATCGCATCCATATCTTACGGGTCCTCGCCAATTGCTAAAATTATCAAGTGAAATGACAAGCAGAGTTATCAATCCACTTTCTTTACTATAAGTGTCGTTATCTGATATATCATGTAACATACTTTCCGGTAATCACGAATAACTTACGTCAACAAAAATTACATTGTGTACACTTACTACGGACTGTATCTTTAAACCGGATGTAACCCATGCTCCAACGCAACTCTATCGCATTTCGATCTCGGGGTTGTGGATCGCGAGATATCTAGAATGGACACATGTATCGCCCTAAAGCGCCT